>JAPKID020007446.1:0-10268 GCA_026931265.2 Tropidonophis doriae | reverse complement strand
GAGAGCAACTTTTGCATCTCATTTGGAAACCAAGGACCCAGAGTATGGAGGAAGAATGGAGAGGCACACACTGCAAGTTGCTTGAAATCCAATCTGAAGTTTCCACAATCTATGTTGATTTGGGGAGCCATGTCATCTGCTGGTGTTGGTCCACTGTGCTTCATTAAGTTCAGGGTAACACAGTCATCTACCAGGAGATTTTGGAGCACCTTTTTCAAGTTTCACCTGTACATCTATATCAAGCATACCCACTATTAGGGAAGGGCTGTCTTCACCCTCTTTCTCTCACACAAACTGTCTGAACTGAGCTCCCTCTTATTCCTCCAGAATGCACCCCCTCCATCCTGGGAATGCAGCCCACTACATTCCATAACACTTGAGATCAGAGGTGGTATTCTGCAGATTCTGACCAGTTCTGGATAGCCAGTAGCGGAAATTTTGAGTAGTTCAGAGAACCGGTAAATACCACCTCTGACTGGCCCCACCCACATCTATTCTCTGCCTACCTAGTCCAAGCTGATTGGGAGGAAATGGGGATTTTGCACTAACCTACCCCTGGAGTGAGGTGGGAATGGATATATTACAGTATCCTTCCCCTGCCATGCCCACCAAGCCACACCCACCAAGCCCTGCTATGCCTACAAAGCCATGCCCACAGAACAGTAGGGGAAAAAATTGAATCCCACCACTGCTTCAGATCCTATAAATCTTTTGCTTTCTTGACACTAAACTTGCCACAGGTTAGAAAGCAAGAGAATGTGATTTCAAGTCCTGTCTTAGCCATGAAAGCCAGCTGGATGACCTTGGGCCAGTCACTCTCTCTCAGCCCAACTCAGATTACAAGATTATTGTTGAGGGGAAAATAGCAGGAGGAATGTGTGTTGGAAATGTTCATCACCTTGAACTTTTTGTAAAAACAATAAACATGGGACATAAACACAAAACAAACAAATAAATAAAATATTGCCCACTCCCACTTGCTGTATTGTCTATCTTTACATACTTTATATGTGGCAGATCTGGTTGAATGAAGCAAAATTCTTTTCAAAGAAAAGGGCTGAGAGGGCTACCATTATTGCTTTCCCAGAAAAAAAAATGTTCTGATATTTATTTTGAATTTTGGAAAGCACCGGCCACAAGTGTGGGCTCCTTTATAATGGACAACAGTTTGACACTGATGGAAAAACACACAAGTCATGTCTTTAGCAGCTCATTTGATTTAAGGTTACAGTGGTAGCTATTCATGCAAGAAAGGACAAAAATGAAAGGAGTGTGTTAAAAATGCAGTTGCTGCCCAGTTTGTTCCACTTGAAATCCTGTTTATAAATCTGAACTTGTGGGGGTGGGGAATGCAATGGTTGGATTTAAAAAAACAAACCATATAATCGGTAAAGATGCTTTATTCAAAAGCTGATCATAGGCTTAAAAATCCCATGCTGATTTTCAGGGATGAGAATGGAAATAGGAGCAGGAGAAATCAGAGATTAGTAATCCAATTCTATGGATGTCTATATAAAAATATGCACAACTGAATCTAGACAAAAGGGAGGAGGTACTTCATGAAAGCTCTGCTCCTAGAATGACTGCATCAATTTTGGGGCACCCATTGCGGCGGAGGGCAGTTTCAAAAATTCAAGAAGGTAAATTGTGATTGTACAATCAAAGCCCACTCCTTTTTTACATGGATGGCACATGTAATGGCAACCCCCAAATTATACTCCACTTACATCTTTGTCCAGATGCCTATATAAGCTTAGAGTACACAATCAACTTGAAAACCCAAAGACAAAATTAAAGGGGAAAAAACTGTAACAAAAAATATCCAGGGAAAACAAAAAAGCCAGCTGAATTTATTTTTGTTATTTGTTGAAATACGTTGAGTGCGCATATTCCAAAATGAATAGCAAAATTAAGAACTAGGTCAAGGGTAAGCAGTGTGGCGTTTCCAAAAGTTTTGAGCTTATCTGCATTGAATATTGGCAGAGCTGTCTGGTACAGTTGTGTACAGTCCAAGAACAGCTGGATCACACCAAATTGGGAAACTTGGACATGGACTGTTAAATGAATCATTGTTGAGTCAAACATCAAAGGCACAAATTTTGTTCCAGTTGCCTTATATAATCTTCATTTATATTTACCACGGACATTCTAAATTACATATTATACGTGCTTTATTATTGATTGTTGCAAATAGCTATGCATCTGTACTTAATTCACTGGTATACAAATGAGATGGATCGATAAGCAAGATAGCCTCAGGCTAATCGGGCTTGTCTTCTGCTCCATTGGGCACAATGCCCCGGGTTGAAAAATGAATACTGTAGGAAGGGAAACTTCCTTATTGTAAAAGTAGTTTTGAGTATTTACTCAGTTCTGAGAAAACTGCTGAGTTTCCCAGAATTAGTTATGTCCAAGTAGAAACCAGTCAAAGGAATATGTAAATTCAGATTCCTGAAAGAAGATGGTTGGACATCATGGTCAAACCATCTTTTCTGACTATGAGTCTAGTCTATAGCTGTTCAGTGCTGAAGCTTATGCCATAATAATTAATGTGATTCATAATAATACTACATTAAAATTACTCCTGCACATCACTGCCTTTTTAGCTACCGAATCCTGAAGATACCACAGTATAAATTTTTGAATCCAACTTTCTTCATACTTCCTTGTTCAAATTGAAAATGCTTGGCATCAGAGCCAGACTTCCGGCTAGAAGAATATCTTCAGTTACTTTTACAATTGATCTCATTCAATGAGGTAAAACCAAAACAAATTCCTTTACTTTAATAAAATGTTCAGTTGGATAGAAACTGACATCTAAGCAAAAGTATAAATATATCAAATTCTAATGAATTCTGTTTATATCTGAAGGCTGTAAACATATGCAAGTTAAATGTTATGAGCTTTTAAAGGAAGCTTTATGAGCTTTTAGGGAGTAGAAGTATAATTTTAAGCCAGCGGAGTTGGGGAACAAAATAATCTAAAACATGTGTGTCTGGAACACCCTGTTAACATCCCACTGTATGCTTTCATGAAGAACCACAAATACAGTACTGTCACATCTGGGTACTTTATGCTCCAGATCCTCTAAGCCATGTGTCTTTACTTGTTAACTACTACTTTCTTTCCTCAGTCCATAGCCAGCCAATGAATGCCTATGACAAGTGTCTATTAATTCCAGATTTGGACAAACAGGCAAGATCTTTTCCTGCATATTAGTGGAAAGCCCTTTAAGGAGGAAGATGATCTTCAGTCCATTAGAATTCAAATGAATAGAAACCCCTTTCAGTCAGGGTTCAGACTCAGATAAGGAAATGATTAGTTATTTTTTGTGGATTGGATACTGGATTGGAGAATAGAGCTTTTCAGATGTAATTAATTCTCTCTGCCACATGGGATACTATGGACCATGGTGTCCTTTTGGAGCTTCTGTGTAGACTGAGAATGTGGGAGGATATCTGTAGAAACTGGTTTTATTTCTTCCTGTTGGAAAATTAGCATCTTCCTGTTGGAAAATTAGCATCCGACTCTTAGCTGTCTTAGCTGTTCAGCAACATGATACCATGATATTTAACATCTACACAAAGCTATTATGGAAGATCATATACTAGACTGGAATTAAATATGATTGATATGCTGATGAAACTCAGTTATACGGGTCCATTCAGAACTGGAGATCATTTTCAATTGGAAGCTGAAAAGGGCTGTGTGAGATGAAACAAGCTGAACCCCTGTAAAACACACAGTGACTCCTCAAAGGAGTCACACTCCTTCCAAAGGTAGTTGGATCAGCAGGTAGAGGCCAAATAGTGTGCTTGCCTAGCTGTGGCTGGTGCACCAGTTTCAGCCATTCTTGGACCTGAAGATCATTTGTGGCAGTATTCCAGTCTCATAACACCTTTAAATTGGGTGGTTACAATGAGCTTTATTTGAATCTGTCTCCAAAGATCATCTAGAAACTATTGACAAAACTTGCATGCTGAAAGGTGAAAGCCATTTTAGTGTGACAGTTACATTGTGGGTACTATATTACATAACAGTATGTTTCTGGATACAAATCAAAGTCATAATATTAAAGTGCACAGCCTTAATGGCCTTCAAACCCAAACTCCTTGCAGGACTATCTCCTCTGGTTACAATCTCTCCAACAAATTCCTTTAGCCCAGAAGGAAAGCTATGGGAATCCTCATCTTATATGCAGTAGTCAGGAAGTGATCAAAGGTAGACCTTCACTCTGGTAGCACCCCAACTTTCTACAATAACTGCTTTTATTGTAGATATAAGGAGCATCCTGATGCTTGTCATGTTCAGAAAAATCAGTGAATGCATGGATTTTTCAGCCAGCTGTTGAAACAGGAAGAAAGTTGCTCAAAGAGACAATTGTAATTTATGTTTATGTTGCTGTATTTTAATTTGATTGAATTTGGTAGATTTCAATGTTTTAGTGCTGGGCTGATTTATAATTGCATGTTTTTTTTTTTAATTATTGTGCAGTACCTAAAGCTTGATAAGTAGGTAGTATATAAGCACTGGAAATAAAGAAAACAACTCTGCTTAACTTTGCTTTTCTATACAATTCATCACAAATGTGAAGCCATGAGTTCTCGAAAGTTGGATACCAAGTCCTGAATTCTAAATCTTGCTGTTTGGGATAAAAACAGCATACTTAGCACCAAACTGAATACCTGCAGTGTTACCAATAGTCAAATGCACAACGTTTTCCATCAGGACGATTAAAAAAAATTGATGTTTGTGATACTTAACATGCTGCATCATTCACAGTGCAAGAGACATTGGACAAAATCTCTGAAACCCGGTACTAACTTTTTCACTGCTCTGTTCATATCTGTTTTCCTCATGTTACCAGCTTGTTTTGACAATTGAAGAAAAATCCTGTTTAATTAGCTTAAAAGGAAAACAAAAATAACCCAGTGCTTTGCCAAGTGACTACTTTTCAGCCACTAATGACCTTGTCACTACATTAAAGGAACAATGGGTTTCGGCTATTAATTTTCCAAACATTAAAAGAGTGAAAACATACCTCCAGATGACGGCATTGTTGTGTTACTGTTGATGATGATATATCCCATTTTGCTAGAGGTCAGTAAGAAGCTGCTTCTTGTTATTTTCTTCCCTCTTTGTGACAGACTACTGATCACAGTCTGAAGGAGTTAGACAAATGTACATTAGGAACCATATATTTTTGAGTTCCACGAAAATTGCAAGACCAATTCAAGTAAGTTGTTTAATGCAAACAAGAGCCAATAAATACAGTGAAAAAACACGACTCGATAACTCAGAGACCACTTGGTGATTTGGGGCAGAATTAATCTGTGATTTAATATGTATGAAACTTGCCCTCACCAAGAAAGGCTTTGTCTCTCTACACACTTCAGTCCTGCATGTTTTCTCCCAGATACGTTGAAGGTGAAAGGGGGGATGCCCTGCCTTGATCCCTTTTGCTGTGCCAGCAAAGCCCTCCACATTTCTGCATGGAGCTTAGGAGAGGCTGAGCATGAGCAGCTGTTTCATCACTCAGCCACAAAATTATTAATGTGTTGATTCTTTGCCACTGATTATGGGTCATTTGTTCTTCTCCCATTAAGTTTCAAACATCCAGCCAGGCAACTGAAATGATATATACTGAACAATAAACTGGAGAAAGCATGCTATGGCTAGGAAAACTGTATTTGTTCAGATTCTATACTCGCTCTTACAACAACAACTTAAGGCTGAAAATATTGACTTGGAACTGATTTGTGAAGCACTAGAAGTTCCTTGTGTATCATACTAGTGAGTTCTTTATACTCACAAAGCATGTGCACCCCGAGTACATATGCTCAGAGGTTAATTAATATCGTAGCTATGGAATAAATTATACAGAACTAAATAATTTTAACACCAAATCACTTAAATGCAATTTCTTTACTTGTTGTGTACTATGGTATATAACTTTATTGTTCTACTTTCTCTGATTTGATTTTCTCCAATTGCATTAGGACCTGCAATTTCAGGAACTTTCACCCATTGTGCAACAGTGAAAACCAGGAATGAAAATGAAATTAAGGTCAAGATACGATGTTTTTGTATTCTCAGTTTCTCCTGCAACTCACATCTGGATGTTCATCAGGAAACATTTGCCACTCTGAAATTAAGAGCTATGTGTGTAAATGGATCCCCAAAGCAAGACAATATAGTTCATTCATAATGTAATGATTTTCTTGCATTGCATCAGGTATATAGCTTTTATTCAGTCAAGTTTTGTATTTTTTTTAATTTTTATTTAGCTTACACATACACAAACTCATCCTTGTCTTCTCATGGGTTTTCTAGGTAAGTTTCCATTTTTTTTCTTTTCCCAATTTATTTCTGTAATACAACTCTTGAAGTTAAGGTTGAAATATAATTATTTATTATTTATCAAATCCTGACTGTTATGTACAGATTTAAACAATCCCAGGCTATTGTGTTTCTTCCCATTCTGAAATCACAAAGTATTCTCATGTAATTTCAGTGGGTTTACTGTAATGTGAGTAGTTGAACTTGGATTTGAGCCACCTGAATTTAAAGTCAACTTACTGGGACAAAAGGTTAAGCAAAAGTATTTTCATAAATAAACAAGGTAAGGAAAGTATGCAGAGCATGGTTTCTGAAATTCCTTCCAGTGCCTTAATAGCAGCTCTGCTCTGGGTCACGTAATGAAGAAGAAAGAGGAACTTATGAATGGAGGAGTTGGCAGTACAGGTGGTCTTCAAATGGTAGCCATCATTGAGACATTGAAGTAGTAATTAAGCAAGATGTCACATGATCACTTTGCTCAACAACAGCCATCCTAGCACTCCCATTTGTCATTGTTAAATTATCTTGCATGTCACTAAGCAGGCAGAATCTGAGGTAACAAATGTGAGGGTGCCTCAGAAACATGGGAGAGACTCTGGGAAGCCTGGTGCAGGTTATAGGGCCTACCAGCATACAAAAAGTTGCACAGTCTGGGTATCCTAAACCTGTACCCTGCCCAGGAGACCTTGGCCAAGGACCATCAGCACATGTAAAGTGCCACAGCCAGTTTGCTTTTTTTTTTTTTTTGCAGAACATATACTATACCTGTGCATTTTGTTTTTCTTGCCTAAATGTAGAACCTTACTTTTTTTTCACCATTAAATTTCATTTTGTTAGATAGTGCCCAATGTTCAAGTTTGTCAAGATCCTCCTGTATCTTAAGCCTATCTTCTGGAGTGTTGGCTATTCTTGCCAGCCTGGTGTCATCTGCAAATTCGATGTTCTCCATTTATTCCTTCATCCAGATCATTGATGAAGATGTTGAAGAGTACTGGGCCTAAAACAGAGCCTTGGGGTACTCCACTGCATGCTTCTCTCCATGTAGATGTAGTTCCATTCAGGACAACAGATTGAGTGCGGTTGGTCAGCCAGTTACAAATCCAAGTTCCTAGACCGAGTTGATCCTTGGAAGGAAAAGGTAAGTAGAACAGAAAGTAGAATTGACTGATATCAGAAAGTAAAGAAATCAAGGCAGAACAGATTCATCATTTGTAATTATTTCATGGTTCTCACTGAAAATCTATTTTAAATGCCAGAGGATGCAACAGAGGATCTGTTCACAGAAATCAATGGAGAAATCTAAAACATGAATGCTCCTGGAATTGGGTACAAATGCATCCATCACACAAATTCTCCCCCTCGAATATATAGAAACAACCTCCAAAGGAAAGGAAGAGCCCCCAAATCTAAGAGTGAGTATCCTCAATCTGGAATGTTAATTATTGAGCAAAATTAAGAAACTGTACTTTATGAAGGTTGCCATATCTAGGCAACCAAATATCTAGGGTAAAGAATCTGGAAGATTGGTAGATGTCAGGAACAAGTTAAGAATTTAATGCAAGTGTGATCCCTTTTTCATGAGCATAAGGTGCAACCTTCCAATGCTTTATTAGGTGTTCTGACATAAATTATGTTACCCTGATGGTTCAGTTATATTCTATTTCAGTAATGAGTATGCTGACTTGTGCAATTCTCATTGTTTTAATGTGGGATAATTTATGGATT
The DNA here is from genome assembly GCA_026931265.2 of Tropidonophis doriae. Taxonomy (NCBI): domain Eukaryota; kingdom Metazoa; phylum Chordata; class Lepidosauria; order Squamata; family Natricidae; genus Tropidonophis; species Tropidonophis doriae. The sequence continues at coordinate 2,204 of JAPKID020007446.1, read as the reverse complement.
GCCATTGGTAGATCCTCTTGACTCTGTATATTATCCTGACCAAGTAACCTGCTGGTAGGAAAAAGAAGGCACTAATTGCCGCTTTAAACGTATTTAATAATCTAGGACAATGGTGGGTAGTTGCCAGGGATAGAGCTTGGATCAGCTTTCAGGTGTTATGATACAAGGGTGAAACTGTGACTGAACTTGAATCTAGCAGAAGAGGACAAATGCTAATTTAAAACTGGAAGAATTAAATGTGAATTTAAGCTGCCTCTTGTGTTGGCTCAGAACAAGACAAAAGTGACATGAAGAAATGTCCTCTAAAAATAGTTAGCAAGGCTTTTTTTTTTGCTATAGTAAGTGGGGCATGAAGATACACCTTATATTCAGTTTATTTTATTTATTTATATCCCACATTTACAAATAATTCAAGATGGCAAACAGTTTTTCCCTGAAGGCCATCATTCTGCTTAACAACCAATTCCCACAACACTGTCAATAATTTACTAAGAATTTATTACTATAATTTTTCTCTTCCTTCCAAGTGTCTATTTCTCCACGCTTATGACTATAACCATGTTGCATGTATCTTTCAAATTATATTGTTTTATTAGTTTCCTAGTATGATTTGTCAGCTTATTAGTAACCTTGACTATTACTAAGTGTTGAATCTTTTTATTCTTGATGAATGTATTTTTTTCTCTTATGTACACTGACAGCATAAGCACCAAAGACAAATTCCTTGTGTGTCCAATCACACTTGGCCAATAAAGAATTCTATTCTGTTCTGTTCTGTTCTGTTCCGCTGTGCTGTGCTGTGCTCTGCTCTGCTCTATGTTCAACACACCTCCTTCCTCCAATTTTCTCCACAATAGCAACCCTGTAAATGAGTTGGACTGAGGAAAAAAACCATGACTGGCCCAAGGTCACTCTTCTGGCTTTTATGCCTGAGGTGGGACCTGAATTCATGGCACTCCCGTTTCTAGCCTGGTGCCTTAGCCACTAGACCAGGAGTCTCCAAACCTTAAGACTTGTGGACTTCAACTTCCAGAATTCCTCAGCCAGCTATTCTGGGAATTGAAATTCACAAGTCTTAAAATTGGCAAGTTTGCCCTAGATCCCAAACTGGTTCTCTCTTGCCTGTATTGGCCAATGAAACAGAACTGAAAAGTGAAAGTGCCTGAAAAATCTTAATTTCTGCAGGTTATCCTTTTAATGGCAGCCTCTTGGCAGGTTTTTTTCATACAATTTTGGCCCACCTTCACAGATGTCTTTACTGTCTATAGCAGGGGTCAGCAACCTGCATCTCTGGAGCTGCATGTGGCACTTTCATTTCTCTGCTGTGGCTCCCTGTTGCCGGTAGGCTCCACAATTGGTAGGTCAGGACAGGTAGAGGAAAAAGGATGCCACGCTAGGAGGAGAGTCTATGGTGTGGGAACAGGACTTCCGGTTGGCTTCAGAATTGAATGGGGGGGCCCTGGTTAGGATCTTTGTGGTTCTTTGAGTGCTTAAGGTTGCCGATCCCTGGTCTATAATCTGCATACTTGAAGTTTTAGGAGACCCTACAGTGAGGCATTTTAATTATCTGTAAAATTAAAATTCAAGCATGATGTATCCTTAGGGAAAGCCAAAATATATTTCTATTTTGAAAAGATTTTGGCTAGTTGATTGTTAAAATTTCTTCATGCAGTTAAAAACCCCTGTCTTTTGTGATAAAATATGAGTTATGTGGCTTTTACTGAACTAATTTCTCCTGCTTATATGCATAGGAAATGTAACATCTAGGAATGCTAAGGGCACCATAGATTCCCCAAGTCTCTTGTTTGATCCTGCTTTTTGGTTTCTTATAAAATTTTATAGCATCTGCTCAGGCTACCTTTTTGTTCCATTTCATTTCTAGCTCTCTGCTTATCTCCTTTCTCCCTTGCTGTTAAGGCTTTGAACAAGACTATTTCCTCTTTTTTGTGAATACTAATATGGAATTTTGCTATCACTAACCCTCTGAACTTTGAAAAAATATTTCCTTCCTTCCTATAGATATTTCAAATCACCAGCTAGAGAAAATGCATCAAAGAGAAAAGAGATTTACAAGCTATAAATTTAATTTTTAAATTATGTAATAAAACAATCATTTTAAAAAATAATTTTATTTATTTGTTAACATTTTTATACCGCGCCCTCTCCCCAGGGGACTCGGGGCGGTGAACAGGTAAATCTAAAAA
>JAPKID020007445.1:0-10269 GCA_026931265.2 Tropidonophis doriae | reverse complement strand
AGGTGGGAATACCTGAGAACACAGCACAATGACTTATTGTTTTATGTTCCTAAAAAAACTAATGCCATCCTGAGCCATGTCCCAGGTGATAAACCAGATATAAGAGGGAATTGTTCTCTCTTATTTAGAACAAATATCTTGCAAAATATCAAACAAAACAATCTCTTTCTGTCTTGGACATCCAGTAACTGAATACTATCTTAAATTTTGCCCATTGCTGAAACAGGAAATACTAGTGTTGATGAGCAAGAAAGAAGGAGAATTTCAGAAGCAATGTTTCATTTGCTCTTTTTTACTGGAGGAAAAAAGAGAAGTACCATTTATAATTTTATTGCACATGAATGTTTCCAAAGTACTTCATTTTAATTTCATAATTTTGTCCTAAAGATTAGCATGGTAATCTGCCTTTGCTTTTCAGTAAGAGTTCCATTATTTTACCATATAAAAAAAAAATCTAAATCCAAATAATTTACAGTGGGTTCATTCAATAAGCTGTTATATATAGGTTGCAGCTTACTTTTGTCAATACAGGAACGAAAATATGGGCAATCAGTTCAACTTGCCTGTTTCTTACTTTGCGTTATAAAGTTCACTGTGTGAGTAAAGTAAGAAGAAATAGAAGCTGTTCTTCCCACGATAAAGTTAGATATCCATAGCCAAGGCAAGGATTAAGCTGGGTCTTCTTCCTATTGTTTAAAGGAATTGTCTCAAGGATAATTGGAATTTTCAGATGGCCACAACAATTTAAATAGTGCTAATATATTAATCTTTTAGACATTTACATATGAAAATAAGATATAGATCAATTCACTTAACTTTAGTAAACTGGAAGCTATATTTGCATCTTTATTCAATGTGCAACCAGCTCACCACAAAGTTTTACCCTAGGCAATTGTATACACCGTAATAATTACGAAAAGCCAGGTATGCTGATTTGTAGGCAAATTGAGCAAAATGTATTTCAAATCTCGAAGGTCCTTTTAATTCATCAATCATATTATAACAATTGGACGTATAGATTTTTCTTGCTGTACAGTAGTTTCATGAATTTTGTGCTTGTACTATTTTTTAAATGACTGAAATGTAATATTTCATGAAATGAAATGGAAAAAAATACACATAGTAGTCACTTGAAAATAATCCTTGCAGCAATTGGTTTTTGCGTACAGCTTTTCTTTTTTTCTGTTCAAAGTGTATTCTTTTAAATAATATTTTTAAAATGCTTTTTAATTTTTTTTTAAAAAATAACATACTGTAGAATCATTATAATTCAAAAACATCAATACTAAAAATGTATCCCCCCCCTTTGGTTAAAAACATTTGATGTCCATCTTCCTAACATCTGGGACAATGAAATTTCCACTAAATAGAATAATCAGTGGTTAGAACTGAATAGAACTTCTCATCTCCCCAAGCCCCCTAAATTATTTGGAAAATGTCAGAAGTTCTACTGAAATTAACATATAAGGAAATTAAATGGAGGGTCTGTCTGCTACGCTTGTTCCTGAGAAAGTGCTTAACATTTTAAGAACTCAGCTTGTTAACATTCTTCAAACCAAAAATGTAAATCAAAAAACCCAAACCAAAAAACGCCCCAACCCCAGGAGCCAGAAACAATTGACTGAAGTGATAAAATCAATACCATGTTGAATGTAGACTGTTCTACATTTGTTCCAGAGATTTCTCTTAAGCAATGTATTGGTCTTATTTTACCCACTTTAAAAATATCTAAAAAGTAATAATAAAAATAAAACATTGGTGCAAAAGTTTACTGTTAATATTGATATTCCATATTAATGGGACTTATTCAAAAGTTTAAATTATGTCATCACAGAATTTTTAATTTTAAAGAAATCGTAGTTATTAGGGGTGCTTATTTTTTCAGCTGCAGAACAATTTTTTTTGATAAATGAATATTTATATGTTAAAGAGGCTACTTTAGCAAATTAGCCACCAATATCCCACTTAACATGCTAACAAATTACGCACAAATCATAATCTACCAGTCATAATGGCTTGATTTGTACATATTGCTATACAGGAGCAAAACAAAATTACACTTTGCTTTAACATAATCTGTGAACCAAGCCTGTTTGTTACACAATAGTTATCACATGTTATATGTGGATATCAGAAAATCAAATTCAAATATTAAGGCAATTTTCCAATATGATTCTGAATTCTTTTAAAAAAAATGCTTTGTTGAATTTCTTTCAAATGTTTTGACAAAGCATACTTCGACACAATTGTTGAAGGATACCTCTCTAGCAAATTCATACAGTATAGTCATTATGGAGCATTTATTGCTAAATATACACTAAGGCAGTTTTTTATTTGTTCGTTTATTTGGAAACATCCTATGTCAAAACTTGCTATGAATAAAAAACTTCCTATATCAAAAAAAATTGTCGGATAAATAACACAAATAATTTTTCCTTTTGCTCTGAAACTGAAGCTGCATATTTGAAGTCCTATTTCATATGCAATTCTAAAGTGAGCGGCAGACTTTTCCGGTTTACTGCATACGATTTGAAAGGAGAATTCATATGATCTTTGTACATTTGCAGCTTCAGAATTATTTTGAGTAGACTTAAAAATATGCCATGGTGAACATTTTGGACCTTGAATGCCTAATGAACAATGGCTTCTATATGCCCAAATTTAGTATGCACGATTCAATGGAAGCACTGCTTTGGTCCCACCATTCTCTGGCAGAGAACAAAGGATAATGTGAAGATTAAGTTCTCTTGATCACAAGAAGAAACAAGGAAATTCCCCTTGGAACTTGGAACACTACATTCTGCTGGCATGTTGCCTAAATGCTATTCTAGTTTAGATTGAGCTGGAGAGATTTTTGTTATTCTATATTTTGAATAATTGCAGTTAAAGGTTTTTTTATGTGTGTGTCTTTAAGTCTCAAATTTTGTGCTTTTGTGTTTCATAATAGGCTTTTATTTCACTTACTTTATGTCTCTGTGGAAACATTTTTGAAAATAGAAGTGTAGGATTAACCTAATTTAGCAAACAAAACAATTTTGTTGCAAAATAACTCATAATTAGCTAGAGCTATCAACTGCATTTTTACCACTATATCTGAGGGGCTGGTTCAAAAATGTTAAAAATCAACCAATGAATAAAGTGTATGCCTTGCAAGGAAATTTTTCAACAGAATGACAAAAAAATATATATCCAGTTTTTGATCATGTAACTGACTTACTGCTAGCACACTTTTGAAGCCATGCTGATTTATTGCAAGCTTACTACAAGCATAAAAGTCATAGGATTTTTCTCTGGAGTTTATAGTAATACAATTGTAGACCAAAATAGCATGAAATAATAGTCCAACTAGATAGAATAAGATGAATAGTCATTTTCTTTTCAGAAGACACCATGGTTTCACCAGTGATGTGGTCTTAGAACAGGCATCAAAGGGGCATCAAACTGGCAGCCTAAGGACCATATTCATCATGTGGTCAGCTCTTCAAGTGGGAAAAACATTGCAAAATGCCATGTGACGCCATGAGTTTGACACCCGTGTCTTAGAAGGAAGAGAAATTCCTGTATATTTTATCAGGTGGAGTTCTCCTATAGCCACGTGCATCTCTTCTTAATTATCTGCTGACATTCTTAAATATAAACCACATCTGATCCTTCTAGTGCGCAACTCCTTATTCAATGCAAAACCTCAAATACCATAAAACTGAAAGTAAAGCCAGAAAAACAATACATCAGTAATGTACTATGAATGCAAATGTCACAACATATGGAACACAAATATATATAACAGCAATATTTGAACAGCTAAAATCAACACACTTCAGATTTGTGGAGAGATCACTTTGGACTTTGGGAAGAGCATACCAATTAAGCCAAAAAGCTCGAATAAACACTGTAGACATACAAATGAACACTGTGTTCTTCAATGCTGATAAGCAAAAGATCCTCTCATTCTAGTGTACAAGAGAAACTATTACAGGGAATGTTCATGAGCACAAAAGTTCAGATCTTTTCTGGTAATTTAGGGGATTATTTAGAAATAGGAAATTCTCTTTTGATTCAGCCAGATCAACCTCAGCATTGCCTCTACTGTTCTCCAGGCCTCTCAATCAAGGTTCTTTCACAGCAACTTGTGGGATAAATACTAGTGGATTTATATTCCAATCATGTCTCAGGCTAGCACTGGGGGAGGACAGTTACAATTAACAAGGAGTGATAATGGTATCGAAAAACAATGAAAACAATGACAGTGTCATTATGTTATACAGGATTACATCATTAGAATCATTTATGGTGAAGTAGAGGGAGCTGAGAAAATGAGCAAATGAGACTGTCCTTTCCTTTTTTGCCTCAGGGTCAGACAAACACATTTTACTTTTCTATGTATTAATTGCCATTATTAATAAACACCATACTGTACTATTTAAACTCTTGCTGTTCTTTGCGCACTGGTTTTTTTTTCTATATGTTTTCATTCATAAAGAGAGAGACTTGCACACTCCTACAATTCTGCAGGTTGGAGATGAAATTAATGGCCTCTCAGATGGCACATACCTCAAATCTTTCATTTCTCAAACTCCCTAATCTGAGAGATGGATTCTTTCTAATGCCTTCTAGTCGCCATGCATGGAGTCTCATTTTTCCATATGTGTGCACCCTCATAGGTCAATTGGGACTCTCTGCTTGGTGAATAGAGTGAATTATAAAGAATCTTTCTAATATGAATATTCTAATATGAGTCTTGGGGAAAAAATTCTGGCAGGAATGGAAGGCTATGTAAGAGCAATGAAAGATAATTACTAATTAGGCATAAATTGCTGGGGAAAACAAAACATTGAAGAAGCATTCTGAAAGCCATTCAATTGTCTAACAAGAGATTAGAAAGATAAATGCAACATTCCTTTGCGGACTCTCCCACCCTTTCTCAATTTGTCTTTTGTTTCTTTTGTCATGCGGTATATAATGGATGTTTTCCAGGTTAGTATGAGAGAAGAATGTTTCTGCACAGATCTGTTCTTTCCTCATCCTCAATGCAATTTTCTGCAATGCTTTAGACATTATAAAGCCTCCCGAAGCTTAGAGGAGTTTTTCAAAAATGGTTAGATGGCTACATCTTACACTATACGCTCTCACACAAAATTCCAGGCTTTAGCTATTCTCTGTCCCTTTCACAAAATGTAAACTTTTCTCCCATGGTTTGTCATATTAAACATTCAAACTGTTGTCTACTACCAAAATAGAGGCAAATATTAATGTTGCATCACCGAATGCAGTTTGGTTTCACAATTGCTTTTCCTGCTGTTTCTGCCGAGAACCCATTTATGCAAGAGTTCAATTATAGTTCTTTTAGTGCATGTCCACTAGTCGTTAGCCTTTTAATGAGAGTCAGCAAAGGAACTAATCTTTGTGATATATATTAGCTACAGTTGGCTTGTTTTCTGGCTATAGTACTGTCTCTCTCTCTCATTATTTTTTTTCCTAAGCCACATATCCTTTTTTATGCTTCAGCAGGAGCATAAACATATAGCTGTCCAGTTCAGAAGGTGAGGTGATCAAAGTAGCATGTTGTTACAGCTGGAAGTTGCTTGGATGAGTCTATCAAGTATGTATATGCTGGCAGAGCAACCTAGTAGTGATTAAAAGCAATTATGAGCCTATCATTGTATTTTGCTTGCAATTTTTGATGCCAGCACAGATATTTTTCTTCTTTTCATCCAACTTGTTCACATCTGTACATTATTGATGATCTCTCTTTCTCTTTCATCTGTTCCAATTCTTGAAGTTCAACTGATTCCTTTACACAGTGTCTTTTTCTTTCCTTCAAATGCTCAGTAAATTTTTGTTCAGTTTTGCCTTTAAACCAAAGCTGTCCAACTGAGTGATTCTCAAATCTTCCTATATAATGAATGATTATTTTACCATTATGTTCAATGACCTATGCTGGCCTTATAAATGCACTTTTTGAAAGATGATATTCAACTTCTAGCTCATGGATCTCTATCATGAAGCAACATTATTTTTTAAAAAAATACTTGAAATAGAGTTCAGTCTGATTGTTTCACACAGCAATGATTATCTGCTTGCAGATATTCTCACCTCATGTAATATACATTGGACTAATTTTTAAAAAATAAATTTTATTAATTTTCTATTCATTACATTTCCTAGTGCTTAACAGATATTGCTTTGTCTGGGTATTTAATTTGCTTAACAATACAAATGCCATTCTTATTCTCCATCTTTTTTTCAACCAGTAAAAAATAAATTCCAAGTTTGATAATACTCTTCTTTCTGTTTGATTTTCAATGTAAGTCTGTCCATTTCTGCCCAGTCCATTATCTACTTACTTATCTTTTCATCTTGTGGTGTTTCTTCATCTTTCCAAAATTGTGCAAAGATAGCACTTGCTGCTTTTAAAATATGTAATATTAAATACATACTTTTCTTATCATTTTTTTTCATCTCTAATAAAAACATTTCAAGTTTAAAATCTACATGTTTTCCTATTATCTTTTCTAGCCATCTATGTATTTTTGCCCATTTTTGTGTTTAGCACATTCATCACATATGATAAAATGTGCCTGTTTTTGGATTAGATTTCCAATAATTGCTAGACATATTTTTAAACATTTTAACTAAACTAGCAGGTGATAAATGCCATCTATAAAACATTTTACAAAAATTTTCTTTATAAGAAGTTGCCATTGTTAATCTATAGTTCCTTTCCTATAAATTTGCTATTTCTTTAATTCTTTGTTGTAGCCAAAGTTTTTCCGTATAGTACATTGTCTTTCATTTGTTCATTTTTAAATTTAGCAAAAAGTTATATACCTTTTTAATTAATTCTTCATCAGAGTTCAACAGTGTTTTATTAAATGGTGTTTGTCCTTTATAAAAGCCACACATTTTCATATACATTGGTCTAATTTTGAAGATGGTTCACAAACCACACTTACTCGTCTCTTGGACTTAACAATAACATCACAGTAGGCCTCCATTTTGCACTCTTAATTTCTGGTACTAATTGAACTATTATTTTGAAAATATTCATAGATTTATTTCAAGTTGTTTCAAATAATACAAAAGCAACATGTCAACCAATAGTCATTTCATTAATATTACATTAAAATTGTAATTAAGCACTAATTTAAACATCTCAACATTTCATTCTGTTTACTCTTTGGTCACTAGTTACATTTATAGAAACTATTACTAGCTGGTTATCTACAGTATATTCACAATAACATGGATGAACATCTACCCATCAAGCTATACAAATGAATATACGCTGGTTAGTATTTATAATAGAATTATAAAACCATAAAATTAGATGCGCACATTAAGATTATCAAGTCCACCCATCTTTCCATGCAAAATTAAAATTAATTTGAGCCTAACGAACCAGGGACAGTCAACCTATATCCAGATATTGCAGAACTAGTATTTCTATTATGGTGTGGTAGTTAAAATGCAGAAATAAAGCCCATTCATGTTATCGTACACTTTGTTAAAGCAAGTATAGAATAAGCTTTCTTTCACACACTTATTCCATTCTCAATGATCTTCTACAGAACAGACTTCTAGACGGCATGCCTCCTGCAAAGTATAAAACCACACTGTTTACCATGTTTTGCTTATTGTCACTTCTTCTTTTTCTTCAATTATGATGCTGCCAAATATCTTCACATGTGCACTTAATAAATAAATCCCCTCTTAGTTGTTGCAATTCTATCTTTTCCTTTACAATGATTTACAATGCAATATTTACATAGATATAAATGTTAGAATCAGTGGATTTTTAAAACTACCAAAACTTCCTAGCCAAGGAATTCTAGAAGTCCACACATCTTAAAGTTGCCAAGTTTAAGAAACAGTAGTTAAAATACTACTGTTTTTAGAATAATGCCTTAAATAACATGAACAAGTAACTGAGAATGAATGACTTTGAATAAGTTAGACCTGTTTTAATTAATTTGAACCTGTGGTTTAGACTGCATCCAAAAGATTTTAAAATGTCATGTTATTATTCAGAGGTGAAATACCTAACACTATACTCAAGTGATTTTCCTAGGTTTTGATTTATTTTTTTTTCAAAATATGTTGGAGAGCACATTCATCACTGATAGTCATAAAATTATTACTTTAAATCTCAATCAACTGTCTTGTTTTCATATTACTGTGATTTACATCCATAGTATGTTAGCCATTTATTAAACCTTATTTGGGAAGAATTATTTCTTATTAAATAATCTAAGGAGTCTTACTTTTCACATTTTGTAAAATGTAACCACTTGGGTACTTCTGAATGAGTTCTTCACTGAGTTTCATCAGTGTCAACTGGTAGAATTTTTAAAAAACATAATTAGCTCAATAATTTTTTAATTCTGACATATATTTTAGGATATGCTTGTGGACACAAATAAGTGGGACTATACATTGATGGGAGATCTCAGTACTTTCCACTAGATGTTGCTGGTGATATAACAACATTGAACTGAAAGGAACAATTGTCAAGTTTAGGTCAGGCCTCCGGTGGCATCCCAGAATATATCTTCTTTCTCCCTTATATTGGTCATTTCTAGAGGGAAAAATGAAGCCCTAATTTTGCTGTGGTACAGTTCAGTAAACAAAATTAAACTCTCTTTACTTTTGAGAGTAGTTTAGTTGCCTATGATATACTGATGGAGATCCCATGGGAGTGAAGGAATTACTTATTCTGGGGTTTAAAAACTGTTTCATTTGTCTCAAAAGAAGAAACAATGACCGTATGCTGGTCATGAAATATTGTGCAGCTAGATTGGAAGGATGTTCTATTACAGGGCTGTCAAACTCGCAGCCTGCAGGCTGGATGCATCACACACATTGGCCATGCCCACACGCAGTTTGGCAAAGGGGGGAAAAGTCCCTATACCATATAATGCTGCTGTGATGACACAAGTTTGACAGCTCTGTTCTATTGCTTAATATGTTATTGAGTACCATAATATCTGACAAACATAAGTCTCTGTTTCATTGAAATACAGGTGAACAAGGATTTGAGATATCAGTTGATGATAGTACTACATTCACCTCATCTGGGTCTTACTATAGATGAGAAAAGACTTCATATACTGGCTGAATAGCAACTAATTTTGCAGTAGGCTTAAAAGCACTGATGTATATAACTCAAATGTAACGGGAGCTTTAGAGATAAAGTTATACTACAAATCAATTTCAGATGAAGCAGCATCTTGGTTGTCTTTGTTTCTGTAGCAACCATGCAGCATCTGCAGGGATTGAAGAGTTGGGTTTCTCATGCTTTGTGTTGCCACCTATGGAAAAGAGTTTCTTTGCACTATTAGATTTGGGCTACATAAATCAACCAGATAACAGCAAATGGCTATATAAATTTTACGGTGTATACTATACTGTGTAGTATATACAGCATATAGCACTACTACACTAGTTATCCAAAGGGGTGCCAGTCCCACATATCTTTTGCATATCCTAGTGCTGAGTTTGTCACAATATATCATTTCAAAAGTAATTCCATCATAAAGAAATGAAGAAAAAAGACACAATATAACTTCCTATTATTGTAAAGCATTTTTTTACAAACAATAGAAATGTTGGGTTTTTTTCTGGCATATATACATTAGGTGATGTTTCAATGTGTATGTTGGCATCTTAACATATGTCAGACAAATCATCCTTTCAAATAAGATCTGAAAGAATTAGTATCTCTGTACTTGTGTTATCTTTTTTACAACCTGTTTGATGTTTGTTTTTTCTTGTCCTTATGTCATAGAAACATTTCTATTCTCCCTGCTTGGGAGACACTAGGAAATGTAGGTCTTTTATGATCCTTAATATTTAAAAGGTATACATCCAACCTCTAGAATTTTGTTTGTTTGTTTGTTTCTCCATTACAAGTTGACCCTGGGTTAAGAATGTTCAATTTACAGATAACCCACTCATATGTACTGGCTGCCTATTACTAAAAAAATGGTGAATGATTTTCTGCTTCCTCAAGCCAATAGATCATTGAAACGGTACAATGTTTTCTATCAACCACTGAAACCATGTATTTTTGAAACACAACTTGTTTTGGATGCTTTTCAGCAGGTCTTGAAAACATTGCACAACTTTAGCAGTTCAACAGATCAAGGGAGGAGAATTGTTGAGTCCTCGTGACTCTAGCAATTTGAATACAACAGCAGCCGCGCCCTGATTGGCTAAGGCGCGGCTGCCTGAAGCTATGTGAGTCAGCCTTCCTGGCATCCGGCCAGGAAA
>JAPKID020007444.1:0-10269 GCA_026931265.2 Tropidonophis doriae | reverse complement strand
AGGGCTGCTGATACGTAGCGGGGAGCCAGGTACACAAGCAGCAAGCCCAACTGCCTCCCAGGACCCCATCTCACATAGAGGGATTCACAGCCAGTAGTCTGTGGTACAGTGGTCTCTCTCGGCTCCAGACCTTCCTTGATAATGACCGCCACCCCCCCACCCCTGCCTAGGGCCCGGGGTTGATGAAAAGCATGGTATCCTGGTGGGCACATTTCCACAAGGGGCAACCCCCCCTCGTGGCCCAACCAGGTTCTGTGATCCCCACCAGGTCTGGCTCCCCCTCTGACGCAAGGTCATAAATGAAGGGGGCTTTTTTAGCCACGGACCTGGCATTACAAAGCATCAACCTGGGGCCCAGGCACTGCAAAACCTGACCTCCTAGATCGCGTGGGGAGCACTGGGGGTTGGTACCCACAAGGCATTTTAGGAAATAACTTCCTTTTATATCTGTTCCAGACTGTTAGTATGACACATTTAACAAAATAATTATTTAACACTAAGATAGCTTTCAACCTCTGATACTTAAGCAGCCATGCCACCTAAATCTCAATTCATGATCTTCTAATTCCAACAGCCCCCCCCAAAAAAGTTACCCACTCTTTCATCCACACCAAACAACGTACTTCAAAATATAACTTCAAACCAGGTTTACCCATCCCTTTCTTTAGCATCTTAAAACAATTTATATTTGTTATTAATCTTGAAGCCAGCTATGTGGGCATTACTTCTAATGTCTCTATTTAAGATTCCGAAAATTAAAATAAGTAACAATGCTAGTGGAGTTAGCTAAGATGGCAAAATTGACTGATTTAATTGGAGATAATAGTATGATTAGATTTCTTGAGGCATGGTCAGACTTCCTATAGGAAAAAGAAAAATATTTGACTTTGGGATTTCAGGATTAGATTAGATCACCTAAATATTGTAGATTGTTAAAATATATAGCAATGATCTACCTGTAGCTAATACGTTTTTATGTTAGTTAAACTAAGAATATATGAATATTTTTCTAATATTAGTGATTAATATTTTTAAGATCTTTAGCAATTGATATTTATCTAAACTTAGACACAGGCTGCTGTATTTCATCATTCTCTCTGCACTGAAGCAGTCATTTCTTTTATGATATTTGTTTTATGGGGGTTTTGTTAGTTTTTAACCTTTTTTATCACTTTGCCTTCTCCCTTTTATTTTTATTTTTTAAGTTAATAAAGATACTTTTTTAAAAAAAAAACTGAGCTGTTCCATACACTATTTCTTTATTGACCAGAGCTATCTGAATTTGAATGTAGCAGTAAGTGATGACTTTTACTATGTTCTGCTATTCCATTTTGTTACAGGTAATCCTTGTTTAGTGACTGCTTCTTTCAGCACCATTACAACAGTGATGAAAAGACAACAATACTCACATTTATAAGTTTCTCAGATCTGTACAGCAAAGGAATGCTGAAGTAAGATTGTAAGCACAGCCATGGTTTCACTTAGTAATCCCTTCATCTAACAACTGAAATGCCAGTCTTAACTTTGATGGCTAAATGAGGACTTACTTAGTTTTAACTTTAACAAATTGTAATTCATTTGTTCTTATGTTAGATGTTTTATTGTTACTGTTGTCTTCTAGCATGAGTATCTTATTGCTAATCTATTGTGGAACTTTGTGGTATAATGTTAATTGCTTGCTGTCCTATCATATTGGGTACTTACTTTACTCACACAGTAGACCTGTGTGAAGCAACCTAGATTTGTTTCAGTGAAGAGTGCCATACAGTAAAGGTGATAGGATTCTTTTCACTGAAACAAACAAGCAACCTGTAATGAAGCACTCTGCCCTACCTTGAAAACTCCCCGTATATACTTATGGTTTGGATAAGTACAGCTGGGGAATGTAGAGAGGAGAGAATTGCCTTGCAGCTGCCTTCCCTCCACATTCTTCCGCAGCATTCCTCCAAGAAAGAAGCAGCTCAGGTGCAGATGTCGCCAGCATGCAGAAGCCTCTTCAGGTTTTCACAAGTCCTAGAGGATGCTGTGTTTTCCTGCCTTTGGGCAATGGAGCAAAGCAAACAAACATGGCCTCTTTTCTCCTTGCTCTTCAAAATGAGGCAGCTATGATACTTCATAAGGCATCTCAAGAAGAATGCTGTGTTCAATCTTCACTAAGTGAAGCATTCAAAATTGTGCACAGTCTTAAGTTGGTCTGAATTACTCACATTTAGCAAGAATTCAGGATCTAAAGTTTCAACTGAAATGCAGGCTTATGAAGATTCTCAATCATTCAGGTTATGCTTGTCCCAAAGGGGCTTTTTCCCAAAATGCAACGGGACTTTCTTCGGCTTTTTTGTCTTTACAAACAATTTACTTTTCCTCCAAGAAGTTTGTTCAGTTCTGATTGGTAGGGAATGGAAGGATTTATATTCTTTGCAGTTTGCTTGTAGTTAGCACTCTGAATGGTTGGGGCCACTTGGGGGTTAATCTGTGTCCTTAGAGTCACCTGAATCAGAGTGCAAATGGGTGTGGAACCTGTTCTGACCCAGCCTTAGCAATGAGAAGCTGCTTACTCACAAGTAAAACAAACCCCATTTTCCTTAAAACAGGACATGAACAGTTTTTATTCATACTAGATACAGAATCAAAAATAATTGGTCACAAATGAAAGTCTTTTCCTTATGCGCCTCTGGGATGGGGCCCATCTGTTCCTCCTCCTCCTCCTCCTCCCTCAGCTCACACCGAGGAGGCAGTTGCCTTTTCACCTGGGGATAGACAGAAGGCCCCTGCTCTGCAACTGCCTATGATTCTGCTTCCTCATCAGAGCCTTCCAAAGACTCCGAACCTGTCCCAGGCTCCCCCTCCACCTCCTCGTTTGCCTCTGCTGCTAGCGCTGCCAGCAGCCCATGGGCTACCACAGAACCTTCTTGGGAATGCTGAAAGGACTGTATTGTAAACAGGAGATGGATGGTGTTGTGTGCCTTCCCCTCTGTTCAGTGAGGGCTGAGCCATTTTAACACAGAAGGCCCCTGAGACCCCTCTTTCAAACCAGTGGTCCACTCTGTCCAGAATGGGAACATATTTTTTCCTTAAATGCACTATCTACATGTTCATGTTGATTAATAGGCACTCCTCCTTATTCGGGACATATCCAAGGATTCATGAGAGTGATGGATTTTGTGGAAGATATAAACAACATGAACAAAGTACTTCATCTCCTCTCAAATTCCGTAACATTTCAGAATCAAATAAAATATTTTTCTGGACTTCTAAAATAAATCCAAGGATGTCCTAGCACAAATGTACAGGTAATTTGCGACCCACAGCCATTTGTTTAGTTAGTGTTCTAAGTTACAACAGTACTGAAGTGGCATGGCCAGCACTTATACTTAGAACTGTCATAACATCACATTGTCATGGGATCATGGGGGCAGTTGATAACTGGCATCTTGAGGTCGTGTGATCATATTTATGACCTTCATAGTCAGCTTCCAATAAGGAAAGTCAATGAGGTGAAATTGGATTTTTTTTAATGATTGCATGATTTGCTTAATAAACTTGGCAAAAAAAAAGTGGTAAAATTCGGTGCAGTTCACTTAGCAATGGAAATTCTAGTCCTAATTATAGTCATAAATTGATGTCTACCTGTAACTTCCTCAAACAATTAAGTAGGGATTCCTGGACTTCTGGTTTGCTGATACGGCTGTTTCTCGCGCTCCAGATATTTCAGGGAAGCCTCCTGAAGCTCCAGAGGGCCTCCGGGGGCGAAGGCTGTTTTCACCCTCCCCAGGCTCCTAGAAAGCCTCTGGAGTCTGGGGAGGGCAAAACAAGGGTCCATCGTGTGCCAGGGAAGCCTCCAGAGGGCAAAAAATGGCCAAAAAAGAAGGCCAAGTCAGTTGGCCAGTGTGCGCTGGAGCCGACAGGGCAGGCCTCACGTGCCCTAACAAATAGCTCTGCATGCACGTGTGCCATAGCTTTACCATCACAGTCCTATTACTTCCACTCCCTCATGCCAGAAACTGGTTCGCATAAACAAGCCAAGCCTCATAAGCGGGTTGCAGGCAGCATATGAAACCACACCCCCTCCGGTCTGCGGAAAAACCTCTCTCCATGGAACCGGTGCCCAAAAGTTGGGGGCAGCTGTCCTAGAATATAGTCTGTTAAAAGGCAAGAAATGCAGAAAATAACAAATATACATAAAACTGTATCACACTCTAACAATTGGAAGAATGCCAATTCTTTCCTCCTGTACAAAGAGAAAGGTAGCAGGAATGAATGCAAAACCTACAGGAGGATTAATATGTTAAGTTTGTTACAGTGTCAAGATGAAGATAAGCCATATTCCTGTCTTATTTTGCAGCTGTGCCTAACATTTGTGTTTTGCTCAGTGCTACATTTTATGAAAGATATTGACAAACTGACATGTCAAGATGAGAACAAAGATTATAAAATACTAAGAAAGAAAGTCTTATAAGGAATACTTGCAGGCAATGCTTCATACATTTAGCCTGGGCAAAAGGAAGATTATGGGAGGATCTAATGGACTCAGCATAATATATGAAGACTTTGAAATTATAAGTGTAAGATAGCCTCCCATGGGAAAGTTTTGTTGATTGGAAAATAAACAGATGATAAGAGGAGACTCTGAAGGTTGACTAGAAAGAACCAGAGATAGCTAAGGGTTGTAATTAAAAGAGAAGAACCCTTAATATAAAAGGGCAATATTATCTGACCATTTGGGAACAATGTACTCAGAAATTAGAAAATTGTATGCTACTGTAACAGAGGATAAACTCCAGATGGGTTAGACTTCAGCCCTAAATTATCAGCCTTAGATTATGAACAGTATAAACACTTGGAGGCGGGCAAAGAATGGAAACCTTGGTCATATTTTTTAAAGATTGAAGAAAATATTATTTAATTATAATCAGTTGCTGAGAGGGACTTGTAATTGCGAGGCCAGCTGTGTGAGAATAATAGCATACTATCCCTATAAGATACATTTATCTGGCAAACTATTATAACTGTGTGTGTAATCAAAAATTAATTTTTTGTTAATGCGGCATATTGTTCTCATTTCCTCTCCATAATATTTTTTAAAATGCTATTCTCAGTTCACCTCCTTTGAACGGTAGAAAACTACATTGCTATACTTTGGCTATCAGTGTATTATTAAAGGGGGAAAAGTTAAACATAAACTTTGTTAACCAAGATTTGCTTTACATTTTATCAAACAGCCACTGCGGAAATTAAAAACTGACTTTAGACAAAATGCCATAAAATGTATGATTGAGATTATAAGCACCTCTTATCAAATAACACAACATAACATTGTAAATTGTCATTTACCAGACAAGGAAACTCTTCTGTGTTTGAGATCTGCTTCTGTTTAATCAAGCTTTCTTTAATGAAATGTATTCAAATGCTCTGACCACATTTTGAAGATCCTTCTCTAATTGCTTACATTCATTTTCTAGTAGACAAAGAAAACACTCAGAGATTTTAAATTATTGCCTAATATGGCACCTTGAGATGAATAGGAAATTATATTCTTTAAATTATATGGTAAAAAGAAAGCTAAAATCACGCTATCAAGCCCCCAAGCTTTGAAAAAGTTGCATAATACTCAAAGAACTGAAATTCAGCTTTATATAGCTGTACAGTGGCACAATTAAGAAAAAAAGGCAATAGCCAATAAGGATAATAGATGAAGAAATTGATTTATACGCCTTTGCCGACTTTTGGAACATAAAACGAATTGCCAGATACATTTGGGGAACTAAGTATTATCTTGATCTTCATTTAATGAACATTTTTCAATAAATTCTAGTAAATTCTTTCCTCTTTGCCCTGTATCTATGAACAATACTTATTTGAAGTAATTATATATTTTAAAACTCTTCACAAAAACAAATTAAAGCAACAATGGAAAGGGCCCTGGATAATTAAATCACACATTTTCAAATCTCAGGGAATCAGAATAAAGTTAATTTTCAGTTGTCCTTGTGACAGACTAAAATAGTTAATCAGTATAATAGTTTGAAGGGTTTACAGATTGTATCCATATAGCATTATCTTGTACTTCGGTTCACATCATCAAATGAATGGAATAGCTAGACTGATGTATGGTTTGAAGTAGATGCAGTGAGGAGGAAAAAAGACAGGACTGAATAGACCTCAAAGGAATCATTTTTTAAAATTGAGACTTGAAAAAGAGATTGCTGAACAAACAGATATCAAAAGGTTTCAACAAATGTAATAGGTATTTTTTTTTACATTACAATAGTTCATTGATAAACTACTGTTAGTTCATCTTTCATGTAATCTACATAATCACATTGTCTTCAGCTCCTTTCCCAGACCTCCATTTAAATCCTTCATCTTTATGCATCTGGTCAAGTGAGCTGCTGTTCGCAAAAGCTTGGGCCTTTTTATGTCTACTGGAAAAGGTGCTGCCAGACTCATTTTGATTTTCTACTCCTTGAAGAAAAAGTAGCCATACTGAAGAAGATGGAACACCCTTAGAAGGACAAACAATTCTGAGGTAAATGAATACACTTATATTTGTATTGAAGATGTTTCCATTCAAAGTTTGATAAACTAGGCGAAGTTTCATTGTCTCAGAAATGGAAAACACCGTCTTTTTCTCAAGGTTTTCCAAACGTTACTATTTTTATCACAGTGGTTATTTGCAAGTGGACTTCCATGGATAAAAATAGTAACATTGGAAACAGCCAGCAGCATTCCTCCTTTATGTCAAGCAGAGGCACACTTGGAAAGGAGTATCTTATCTTCAGAGATTCTTGTTAAATCTTCAGAATGAGAATTTGTAAGATATATATCTGGTTTATAACAGCATTTCCTTGCTGTAGAATACTTGTTCCCTAATTTCATTAAACTCTAAGACAGTGATGGCTAATCTTTTTGTCCTCATATGCTAAAAGCATGTGCACATGTATGACAGAGCGCACACATGTGCCCACACGTATAATGCAATCCCCTTGCATCCCCCTGTGCCCCATCCCCCTGTACATGTGTGTATGAACTCCCCATGCCCTATTTTAAGCCTAGCAGGCCTCCCTGAAACCTCCCAGGACCAAAAACAGGGTGCAGGGTGTGTGCCTCCCATGCTCCCCCCCATGAACACGCATCTCCCACATGTGTGGCAGGGACCTGAAAATCAAATGGCTGGCAGGAGGCATGCACGCATGCGTGGTGGAGCTGAGCTGGTCGATGGCTCACATGCCCTCAGAGAGTGTGGCACGTATAGGTTCGTCATCATGGCTGTAAGAGCAGTTCAGATCAACAAACAGCCCCTTGACCCTGGAACACAGTTTCTACACTGAGGGTCCTGTCCCCAGTGAGCTATGGGAGGCTTTTGGACAATCATTCATTTTCATCCAGCTTATCTCACAGGGATATTATTATGGGGGAAAATTAAACACGGAATACTCAGTACAGGTTCTCCTCAACTAATGAACATAATTGAGCCCAACATTTCTGTTGCTAAGTAAGGCATTTGTTAAGTGAGTTTTGTTCCATTTTATGACCTTTCTTACCATAGCTTTCAAGTGAATTACTTGCAGTTGTTAAGTTAGTAGCATGATTGTTACATGAATGTGGCTTCCCCATTGACTTTGCTTGTCAGAAGGCCATGAAAGGTGACCACACGATCCCAGGACACGGCAACCACCATAAATATGAGTCAGTTGCCAAGGGTCTGAATTTTGATCACAAGACCATGGGAATGCTGCAATGGTTGTAAGTTAAGTCACCTTTTTTAAAGTGCCGTTGTAACTTTGAATGGTCACAAAGCCAACTGTTGTATTTCAAGGACTATCTGTATGCTACTTTGAGCTCCTGGAGGAAAGACAGCATACAAATCTAACCAATATAAATAAACTAATATTTAATGTCTGGTCACTATCCTTAAAAGACATGTTTTCAATAGCTATGGACCACAACAGTGTTACTTTTTGGTTATTTGTGGCAGATTATTTTGTTAAAGAAAGCTTTTATTATTCCCTTTAAAGTTAATACTTTATTGTAAATACCCTATCAGCTGGAATCTTCTCTATTCTGTTTGTAGTAAAATAAAGGTGACAAAGGTAAAATTGAAAGACTAGAGGTCCAGATATAAAAATCAAGAAACATATAAAATCATTTCAATATTGTTAAGGCAACGTATGTTTAAATTCTAACAAATGAACTAAAGCTATAAGCTTATTTCCATTTCCAAGGAAACTCTGGACTTTGTTGCTACAAATTCCCTTACTTATTCTGTGCATGTATGTTTTAGTCAAAGGTTTTAAAGAATGCACCATTATAAGAAAGGACAGTAAATAATGTTTTATGTCTATGAGAAAAGGACTGTCCCTTTGGCATAATGCTACACTATGTGACCAACATCTTCCAACATGTGAAAGAACGACAAAGTATCATGGCCTTGCTAATATGCTAACCACAGATACGAAAAGAGCGTTGGTTCTTACCTGAGACACATCTTTTAATAGTGGGAAGGCAGCATCTAGGCCGGGGTAGACTCCTCTGCTCTCATTGGAGGACTGAGTCTGGGCAAAGTTGAAGCCCCGCCCCCATCACCGGGCATGCCCAGTTTCGACGAAGAACACCAGACTCAAAAGCGTCTTGCATAGGATAAGGTAAGGAGAAGTCCAGTCCAGGTCCAGGTCCAAGGAAAGCTATGGTAACAGCTGAGAGGTACAGTCACGTAGCAAACACACAGTAATAACCAGGCACTGATGTAAACAGGAACAGAAATGCACAAACAACCGGAATGCACAGAATTTTTACCCCAGGGTGGGGCGAGATGCTGCCTTCCCACTATTAAAAGATGCGTCTCAGGTAAGAACCAACGCTCTTTTTCCTTAGTGGGGAAGGCAGCATCTAGGCTGGGACGTACCAAAGCTGGAGGTGTCCCCGGGCGGGAATTACAGATGGTCAGACCTCTCAGCGTGAACAACAGATTGAAGGACCTTCCGGCCAAAGGCCGCATCCGCAGAGGCAAAGGAATCCAACTTGTAATGAGTGATGAAGGGCGAAGGGGAAGACCAAGTAGCCGCTCTGCAAATCTCCTGGAGAGAAGCCTGAGCCGCCGATGCCGCCGAAATAGCTGCACTTCTGGTGGAATGAGCAGTCCCGGAACCACCGAGGAACAAGCCTGGTACGCCATGGCAATGCATGCACGGAGCCAACGTCCGTTGGTCGCAGAGGAAACCTTCCGCCCCTGGGAAGCCGGCTGGAAGGATACAAATAAAGACTCCGAAGCCCGAAAAGGCCTCGTGCGTTTGAGATAGATCTTAAGATCCTAAGGTATGCCACTTACGTTCCAGCGGATGAGAGGGGTCAGGACAGAAATTTGGCAGCACCAATTCTTGGGAACGGTGGAAGCAGGAGCACACCTTCAGAATGAAGGAGGGATCCAATCTCAACACCACCCTGTCCTGATGGAACACACAGAGCTCCTCCTTGACCGAAAGGGCCTGGAGCTCGGAAATCCTATGAGCCGAGGTAACGGCAATGAGAAAGGCAACTTTCAAAGTTAGAAATCTCAGGGAAACCTCCCTCAACAGCTCAAAGGGGGGGGGGCAGTGAGGGAGTCCAGAACCTTGGGAAGATCCCAGGAGGGATAACGGTGAACCACCGACAGAGCCAAGTTCGAGGCACCCTTCAGGAATTGACGTATCGTAGGCATCTGTGACAAAGAGGAGGACCCCCTGCAGGTCAGGACCGACGAGATGGCCGCCAGCTGTCTCCGGATAGTGTTGAGGGCTAATCCACTGTCTAGCCCCATCTGCAGAAAGTCAAGCACCTGCGGAATAGTAGCTCCGGAAGGATGAATGGACTTACCGGAACACCAATGACAGAAGGACCGCCAGGTGGAATCGTAGATATGGTTCGTGGAGGGCCGTCTGGAGGTCTGGATCATCCGCATGACCCTGGGGGAGTAGTCATCCTGCCTCAGGATGCTCCGCTCAAGCGCCAGGTAGTCAACTGGAACCACTGCGGATCTGGATGCTCCAGATCCGCTCTCTCCTGGATGAGAGAGATCCGATCCCCGGGAATCCTCCAGGGTCGTTCCACCGACAGGCCCTTCAAATCCACGAACCAAGGCCTGCGGGGCCAATGAGGGGCCAGGAGGATGACCTCCGCCCTCTCCGTCACGACCTTCTGGATGACCTGGGGAAGAAGAGGAAATGGAGGAAAGGCATAAAGTAGGCAGGAGGGCCAACGGCACCACAGATCATCCACGCCCTCCGACCCCCTCGA
>JAPKID020007443.1:0-10269 GCA_026931265.2 Tropidonophis doriae | reverse complement strand
GATATTTATTTATTTATTTATCTAATTTTTAGACCGCACCCTCTCACCGAAGGGACACGGGGTGGTGTACAGGCAAATTAAAACATCTAAAAACCTAACAATACGTACATAATTAAAATCAAATTAAATCACCCTGAACAATCTGTAAAACATTAAAACAATATCTCCCTTTAAAACCGAATAAAACAATTTAAATGACCCTCCTCAGGTTCCAGAGGCTTTCCTGAAGCCTGGGGAAGGCAAAAAAGGCCACTGGAGGCCTTGCAGAAGCTGGAAACAGATCGTTTCTGAACTTCTGGTTGGCCCGTTGGGCCTGTTTTGTTACCCTCTCCAGCCTCCGGAGGCTTTCCTGAAGCCTGGGGAGGGTGGAAATGGCCTCACCCAGCCCTCCGGATGGACCAAAATCAACTGGCTGGAATGCACATGCGTGCCAGAGCTGACAGCTGGTGTGCTACCAAATATGGCTCCGTGTGCCACCTGTGGCACGTGTGCCATAGGTTCGCCATCACTGCCATAGAGGTTATTTAACTAATTGCCTCAGATTAATATTCAAAAGGACAGCCTAAAAATGTAACAAACAAAGAAACAAATCAATAAAATCAAGTAAGTAAAGCTCCTGTGTGGTATCGTAAGCAACACTTTGTCCTACTCATGTAGAGATGGAGGCTTCTTTTTCCCCCACTCCAAGCAAATCTGAATGAGATGGGAATCTTTGAAAGCCTCACCTGGTTGGGGAAGTTTAAATGGAAGCAAGCCAATCAGAGGGCAAAGGAACAGTGCTGTGGCCCTGCTGCTCCATTTCTGCTTTCTGGGCAAAGATAAGCCTATTTTTAGTTTGCTAAGACCCCACCTTTTCTCCAGGAACTCTTGTATAAAAAGGTTCTTCCATCTCCAATCTGGGCACACAATTTAACTCCCAATAACCCTGTGGGCTCTGAGATAACAACCGCCTTCACATTACTGACTGGTTGATTAGGGATTTGAACCTGACTTTCCTAACCCTCTAGCCATGCTATCACACTGACCTCATGTGCTTAAGATACACATACATTGTGTATGCCTAGACTGGCTTTTCATCCCTAGAAAAATAGGCACAATATTTCTTAGTGCTGCTGTGCAGATTTGCAAGAACATCCATGCATATCTAAAATGGTGGGTGTGCAACCATGAAATGGAATACAAAAAAAGGAGTTGAAGTCCACAAGTCTTCAAGTTGCCAAATTTGGGAACCCCTGGATTAGAGCATGGGTATCCCTCCGTGAGGGAAAGCCTGTATATCAAAGAAGATAGCGGTACACTAAGGGGCATTGAAGTTTCTAATAGTTTCATCGAAAGAGAACACACCTAGGAGCAGATATCAAACACCAGATGTATCAGAGACCCTGGATTCCCCCACTCTAACATTAAAATATCCAGCTTTGCCTCACTGAGTGAGGAAGGCTCCAATACCACAAAAGGGAAGCATGCAGAATTAGGATTCTGAATTCCAAGTCCCACTGACCAACAAGCATGCAATTTGGATGTGCATAAACCTAAGTGGAAATCCTGTGAACATGTGTGCAGGAGAGCCGAAACAAAAAAGGATCCAGCCAAATATATTTGATTTGCATGTAGAATCAACAGGCAGATGTGGAAATTAGTGGAGCACAAAGAGCACCCAGGAAGCTCCTTTTAAACCCAGGAAGCTCATTGAAGTACTCATGAATGAGTACTAAACCAAATCAAAGGCTGTGTAGACTGACCCAGTACTAGAGAGAGAAAGAGAGAGAGAGAAGACTAAGCGAATTTAGCAGAGAGAATTTAGCAGACAAACTGCACAGCATCTGCCAGGGATTTTCAAAAAAGGGACTGCCAGCCAGTATCCCTACCTTTGAGATCCAACTGGGGTGGGCAGCTGGCTAGATACAATTTTGGAACCCAGGGGAGGTAAATTAGAGGGCAAATAGCAAGATATGGCAGGCAGGCAGGCAGGTAGGGAAAGGGAAGGTTGTTGTTACCTAAATCTAATCATTGATGAACTTCATGAAAGGGAGACAATGAGAAAGAGAGGGAGGACAAACCATGCACAGTTAGCACTGATCACAAAGCATTACAATGCCTATCCACATTTGCACATACATCAACAATACCCAGCAAATATCATTGTACTGATAGAAGAGACTATTGGGTTGCTCAGGATTGAGCTGTAGGATTCTTGGTGCTCTCTGGATTCCGTGGCTTTCCTGCAGATCTTTCATTTCCAAACTAGGTAACATCATCTGCAGGTGATGTCTACAGGAAAACTACCAAGCTCAGAAAGCACCAGGGGTCCCATTGGGTTTTCTGATTTCTGTGGCTGCAGTATAACCTGGTAGAAGATTTAGGATTGTTCAAACAATGGGACAGTTCTTTTTCTGAATTTCCATTCTTAACAAAAACTGCTTCCTAGAGAATGGAAATCAGAATTCTGGTTTAAGACAGAAAGGTAACATATTATGCAGCTCTGTTGTTCTTAGGCACATATATCCACATACATAAACCCAAAAGAGACACATTTTTAAACAAGGCAACCCTGAAGAAAGAAATTTCAGTATTTTGTTTTAACAATTTGATTATATTTTATGTTCCCTCTGGAGGGAAAGGGGATGATTCTTTAAAAAAAGATGTCGGGGATCAAATGCATTTACTTCAGGGACAGCAAGCTAAGTTTCAGTTACCCGCAACTAATGTGGAGACTCTTGACAAATGACGATTGAGGGGAAAATGTATTCTGCAATTTTAAAAGCCATTTTCATCTGTAGTCCCTAACCAATATTCTTTCTAATGTGAAATATCCCTCTTGCCACTGCTATTCACTGGAGAGTAGAAACAGAAAAGAATTGTTTTTTAAATTATCGTTAGACATTTTTATGATTATTTTTTCCCATTAATTAAGGAAAGAGAAACAAGATTTCTCTCAAATGCCCTTTATGGAAATGACTTTTCTTTCTGATAAGGTTGGTGAAATCCAGAAGCATGCCAATGGGTAATGTTATCCTGGCCCTTCTAACCCCACCTTCCACCAGCAACATGCAGTGCAAAATTCAGTGTTTACCCCTTGCATTCTTACCTCTCCAGGGACCTGGGTTAATCAAGTACAAGGCAGGGAGAGATTAGAGAAAAAAAGAGAAAAAGTAGCATCACATTTCAAAGAAGGTAAGTTGAGGTCAAAGGAGAGAAATGAAAGGCACCACTCAGGCGGCTGTGTTCATATACACAAATATATATATATGCTGGCATTGCTGGCTTCGAGTATTTTCCCGTGTATAAAGCTTGGAAATGTTATTGCAACGTTTCGACAAGATCTCACTTGTCAGGCTTCGGTCTGTGACTGAGGATGACAAGTGAGATCTTGTCGAAACGTTGCAATAAAATTTCCATGCTTTATACACGGGAAAATACCCGAAGCCAGCAATGCCACCATACCTACACCCGTGAAAATCTATGAAGTGTGTGTGTGTGTGTGTGTGTGTATGTGTATACACTGAAGGGTGCCGGTTCAAATCCCAGTAACAACAGTAAGTGAGACCAGCTGACGAGGGCTAATGAGCCCGAAATGGTACCATCCTGGCCTCTTACAATTTAAATCAGCTCTTAAAAAAATAACACACACACACAACACACACACACACACACACATATATATATATAAATGAAGTGACCTTAAATCTATTGGATATGTCACTCTGTTCAGGTGAATGTTATAGTTTTAACTGAATAACGTGTATTTGATCTTTTTTATTCAAAGCTAAATATATGCATACAGACAGAAAAGAAAAACTCTTAAGATGATTTTACTCCTAGAAAATGTGATTTCAGAATAATGACTCGAATATGTCAGAACTTTAAATCTTATTATCACTCAACACTTTTTTCAGTTTTTTTTATATTTTTACTGTTATTTACATACACATATTTCAAGTGCCTTATTTAGCACAAATATATTATGTGTATTTTTGCAGGCTAAACTCAACTTTAAAAGCTAAACTCATCTTGGGGACAATTTTTTTTCCTAAAAATCATTATTTCACCACTGATTTAAAAATACAAGAGAGATGACAAGAATTTAGAGAAAATGCTATTGTGTCTATGAGGGGGGGACAGTGAATTATACATTTTGCTTCCTCATTTTAAAAATAAGCTATGGGAATGATTTAGATTTAAAGAATGAAAACTTGTATTCTTCAACAATTTATTCAATGTGGAGTGGAAAAATAGTTTATTTTTTGTCAGATTTTTAGACTAAGGATAAAACCATTAATTTCTCATCCCACCATAGTAGTACTATTAAAGGTAAAAACTATTTTTAACTTCATCTTTTATATTTTAGCCAGTTTTGGTCTAGTGGTTAAGGCACTAGGTTAGAAAGCAAAAGAATGTGAATTCACATTCTTAGCCACGAAAGCCAACTGAATGACTTTGGGCCAGTCATTCTTCTCTCAGTTCAACTCACCTCACAGGGTTGTTGTAGGAAAATAAGAAGAGGGAGATAGATGTGTTGGATATATTTGCCTCCTTGAGTTATTTATTTAAAAAAAAAAGGGTTAAAATAAATGAGTAATAATTTTACACTCTTCAGTGAGATTGCATTTACTATGAAGGAGAATATTTAATACCTTACTAGTCTTCCTGGGAAATCAAACATAAGGTTCATTTGTAATATTGCTCATGGCTGCAGTTTCACACCTTGGGTAAATTTAATTGAATTCAGTGGAGTTATTCTTGAGTGGATGCATAACAGAATTGTATCACAATGCAATAATTTTCTAGCAAAGAATATATAAACCTCACACCACTGCCTATTGCAAATCCCATTCATTTCAGTCAGGGAAGCCCAGCCTCATCCTATGTGATGTTATAGGTTTTGTTTCTATGAAAAAAGAAAATTGCCAGAACTCTTTACTCCCATCCTAACAATCAACCTGGATTTTGCACATTTCCATATTTCATTGGAATTAAAATAGCAATCTTCCTCATTCTTTAAAAAGAAATTTACTTGCAAATAAAGTGATAGTGGACGTAAAGTAATTTAATGTTTGAAAAAAAATTGTATGAATGGATGTAAAAACACTGACCTCCCCTCAAAAAGTGAGGGAGAAAGAAATAATTCATATACCAATGTTCTTAAGTGCAATTGGTTTTAAATTGCAAAATTTAGGGGTGCTCAATTATTTTTAGAACAGCTTCTTCCTTTGAAATTTGTATGCAGAGGAGCTTTATAAAAAGCACATGATAAAAATCAGAGCTTCCAGACAAGCTTTTTAATGGAATTGCTTTTTGTCTTGCCTCAAGAATTGTATACCTCCATTCTTTTGTAAGGTTCACAATTCTCAGATTCTTCCTGCTCATGTTTTCCAATCATGTGCACGAAAAAGTATTCATGAGAAAGCAAAGGAAAAAACAATGGATTTTAAATCCATCCAATTTCTAAGGCCACCCACTACCCCAACAGCTAAGACACCTTGGAAGCAATCTGGCAATTGAACATTTTCCTCAGAATCTCGATTAACTAATTGTGTGGTTTGCTTGTAACCCTGATTTCACAACCTCTCTTGGAGTGCCTGCAGTTTATTAACAGACAGAATTACATATTTTTGTAAATTCAATCAGTGGAGGAAAAGCATCATTTCATTCAGTTTCCCAGACATTCCAGTGGGCTGGCTAAATACAGCACTGTGTGTAGGATTGACAGTTGGTTTGGCTTGTTCCATGTTTCTAAAGTGGGAAGCTTCCAAGAGGGAAGACTTCAACTCCAAGAATTCTCAACAATGGCTATGCCATCTGGAGTTGGGAGAGGACGGAAAACACTGGCCTAGTTGCTCAAACTGCCATTGTTTTATCAATTTCAGTTATAACATTCACAGTGTATTTCAATCCTATCTAGGTAAAGATAGCTTTAAATGCGGGGTGTCAAAAGTTTGTTTGCATGCAAATGTTTAAAATGCTACCCTGCATCAGGCTAATGGGATAGCATCTCCCTTGAGGAATTTTGTGTAAATAGTGCTGTTCATTGTAAAAATGGTCAGCAATAAAAGTGGCATCAGTGTTGTCACATTGATTTATGGTGCTTGAATGCTCAAAGGGACCTTCCATGTTAGAACCAAGGACCATGAATCCAAGATCTCACTGTTGTAGGGCAATATTCTTCGGAAATCATCCAACAAGACATAAAGCAAGGATCTTTCTATGCAACAACTAGGTCACATAGCTTTATCACAACTAGGGTTTCACAATGTGCCTCCTAAATTCATAAACATTATGGGAAATAATTACGTAACTGCAGTTCTTGGCACCCTTCCTAGAGCTCCGATTAAACACTTTGGTGGCATACCACCAACTATGTCATTGTGCATGATGGAGAATGAAGTCATTCATGGTGTCTGGTGCAGCATCCATGCCACCCAGTATCTGGTGGAATGCCAAAAACCTGCTCCATTACCCTTGCTACATTAATGGATGGAATGTGGCCTAACAGCCACAGCTAACTAACTCATCGTAACTATCTTGTTGTTTTTGCTCTTAGGCAAATGTCCATAATGAATTTTTCAGCAGTAAAACCCTTAATTATGTATTATATATACTTCCTTCTGTCAGGTCTTAACAGACTCAATTTTATTGAATATACATTTCTACAATATTATGAGAGAGAAAGCTCTTGAATTCCTCTATTGCGAACTTAATATATAGTGTGTGTTTCTATGTGTGTGCATGGATGCATGAGTGTATGTTTGTGTATGTAAATATAATATACTCAAGTGGATTAAGGTAGAGTCTTTCTTGAACTAAGTTTAACTCCTGGAAGCTCTGCTCATATCCTTGCTGATAAAAATACAACATTGTTTTTAATGGAAACTTTTATTGATTTTAAAAACTTTTATACCTTTAAATACATCTCACTTTTGGTGAAAGAACATTGATAAAACAATCCCAAGTGAATTACTACAATGATCTCTACATGGGTATACTTGAAGATAATCTGGAAGCTGCAATGTTCCTAAATGTTGTAGTGTGGGCAGTTCGGGGCAGGGGGTGCCATGGTTTGTCCAAAGGGCACCCCTGTTTTCTAAAGTCTGCTGGTTTCCAATTGCTTTTGTAATTAAAGGTTGTCTATCATCTTTAAAACTCTGCATGGCATAGACCCTCATTATTTTTCAGGACTGTCTCCCCACCCCCATCTACCCATTCCACTATGCCACATAGGGTGGACATGCTCTAGGACCCTTTCCATACATTTTGTCATCTGATAAGGCCTCCGAAGTGTGCATTCTCTAGCTGCTCCCACCCTTTGCAATAGCCTCCCACCATAGCTTTGAATGACCACTAGTCCTTTACCTTTCAGAAGGCCATGAAAGCTTGGCTCCTCCCACAAACATTGAGACCAGAGGTGCAGTGGTGGGTTCTTGCCAGTTTGGACTGGTTCAATTGAACTGGTAGTAGTAGTTTAGTGGCCTGGGTCATTGGAACTGGCAGCAACGCAGGCCTGCCACACCTCTGAGCTGGTTCTCCGGGCACCACCAAAGTCCCCGTCATCTTGTTTCTTGCTTCCACGCATGTGCAGAGTAATTTTTATTGTACTGTGCATGTGCGCATAGCATGCATCAAGTGTGTGACCATGGCGCACTTATGAGCGAACCAACAGTAGCGACTGCCAGGACCTGCAGAGATGATATGCTGCCAGTTCACACTGGTTTAGACAAAGTAGTGGTGGCAGTAAGAGGCTCCACCCATCCACCCTGACATCATCAAGAACCTTTTGCACATGCTACCGAACCGGCAGTGAAGAAAATAAAATACCATTGTTGATTGAGACAGTATTGGGCTGGAGTCAGGAGATTAAAGTTAGAATTAACCTGGTATCTGATGGGAAAAATCGTGGTACAGTTTTAACTCATTTTATTATTTTGTTGTGAACCACTTATGATCATTATGTGAGATAGGTAGCTGTATATTCTAAGTTAT
This sequence comes from Tropidonophis doriae, assembly GCA_026931265.2. Lineage (NCBI taxonomy): Eukaryota > Metazoa > Chordata > Lepidosauria > Squamata > Natricidae > Tropidonophis > Tropidonophis doriae. The sequence continues at coordinate 2,292 of JAPKID020007443.1, read as the reverse complement.
TTAAATAAACAAATTGCATAGATCATGCTTCTTTTACTAATCCTTATAGAATTCTTTATTTGCCAAATGTGATTATCCCACAAGGAATTTGCCTCTGGTGCTTGAGTTTGTACATCCCAAAGGGGCCTTTTCAGGAAGCAACTGCACTTTCTTGTTTTTTCTTTTTGAAGACATTTCTTCTCCTCATCCAAGAAACCTCTTCAGTTCTGACAGGATAGTGGGGAATGGAAGGATTTATATTCATTGCAAACAGCTGGTAACCTGCATCCTTTTAGAGGGTTGTTGAAGCACTCGGAGGCTTATCTGTGTCCTCAGAGTCACCTGAATAGGGCAAATGGTTCCTGTAGCCTGCAATTTTTCCTCTAGAAACCCATTCCTATTCCCACACCATTCAAAGAGTGTATAGTCTTTGAAATTGTATAGCTTAAAGTCTGTAGATCTGAAGAAGCTTCAGATGAGAAGTGAAACATCTTCAAAAGAAAAAACAAGAAAGTCCAGTTGCCTCCTGAAAAAAGCACCTTTGGGACAACCATGGGGCAACTATGACATATAACAATAGTGATAGATCATTATCATAATCATTGCAAAATACATTTATCACAAAACATTAGATACAACACATAGTGATTATCATGGATACTAAATAAGAATCAACATAAATCATACTAGTATACTAAGTAAACAATATAAATCATAAGGTACAAGCAACAAAGTTATAGCCATAAGAAGATAACAGGATGATTAGAATAATGATGGTAATACTGCCTTTCTAGATAGTTTGACAGTGTTGTGGCAATTAGTCATTTAGCAGACTGATGGCAATTGGGGGGGGGGGGTTGTCCTTGTGTCTAGTTGTTATAATGTGCAATGCCCTATATGTCCAGGATGTGAGGGATCTGTAGATATTTTCACAGCCCTTTTTCTAGTTCAGGCAGCATGTAGGTCCTTAATGAAACACAGATTTATAGCAATTGTTCTTTCTGCAGTTCTAACTATGTCTGTGTTTGTCTTGATTGGTTGTAGAGCCAAACCAGATAGTTATAGAGGTGTACTTGACAGACTCACTAATTCCTCTGTAGAACTGAATCAGGAGCTTCTTGGGTAGCCTGAGCTTTTTGGCACAGGAAGAAAGTTCTTTATTGTCCTTTTTTTGATGACGTATTTGATGTTAGGTGTCCATTTTAGGTCTTGAGATATTATAGAGCCGGAAATGTAAAGGTCTCTACTGTTGCTATTGTATTGCCTAGTATTGTGCGTAGTGGTAACATAGGAAGGATTCTTCTAAAGTCTATTATCATTTCTATAGTTTTAAGTGTGTTTAGTTCAAGACTGTTCCAGGCGCACCACAAGGCTATTTGTTCAAACTCCCATTTGTATGCAGATTTGTCATTGTCTCGAATGAGTTGAGTCACTGTTGTATCATCTGCAAACTTCAGAATTTTAACAGAGGGATGCAGTCATTGTTATATAGAGAAAAGAGAAGCAGAGAGAGCACACAGCCTTGGGAGGTCTCTGTGCTAATTGTACAGGTATCTGATGTGATTCTGCCAACTTCATCAGCTGCTTCCTGTCTGTTGGAAAACTTATGATCCGCTTACAAGTGTAGTTAGGCCGGGATAACTGGTTTAATTTATCTAGAAGAATATCTTGAATGAAGATATTTGTAGCTGAAGTCTACAAAAAGGACCCTTGCATAGGTCTTCGGCAATTGTAGGATGTGGTGCAGAGCCATATTGACAGCATCATATGTTGATCTATTTACTCAGTAGGCAAATTGCAACAAATTGCAACAAAGTATCCATAATGGTTTTTAGGTGGGCCAGCACTAGCCTATCAAAGGTTTTCATAACTACGGATATCAGAGCAACTGATCTGTAGTCATTCAGTTCCTTGATGAAAGTTTTTTTGGGCACTGAAATGATAGTAGAAAATTTTAAACAAGAAGAAACATAGCACATCTCTAGTGATTTATTAAAGATGCGGGTAAAGATGGTAGCCAATTGGTCAGCACAAGCTTTCAAATAAGAAGGTGTTATCTTGTCTAGGTTTGGTGTTTTTCCTGACTTTTCTCTATAAAATAGGACGTGCACATTATTTGCTGTAATCACCAGCGATGGAGGGGTCCCAAAGGCTTGGTTGTTGTTAGTGTATCTGATATAGAGATGGTGCAGATAGGTGACAGTGACAGTGGTTTCCTCTCAAACCTATAGTAAAACATATATGTTTATATTAAGGTGACCAGATTTTAAAATTGCTAAAGCGGGACACCATTGACCGGGGGGGGGAGATGTT
>JAPKID020007441.1:0-10272 GCA_026931265.2 Tropidonophis doriae | reverse complement strand
TCTTCTCTCAAAATCCTTAGGAGCTTGGAGTTATCCAAGGAGTTTTAGATGTTTTAAAAACGCCTCTACGAGCGACTGGGCTGGGAGGCTCAAGAAAGCCTGCCAGTGGCGTCAGCAGCTCAGCCGGAAGTCATCAGTTGCCTCACATTCTGTTACCTCAGTTCAAACTTGCAGGCATTCCACTCCTTCACTCAGGAGCAGTCTGGGGCTCATTACAGTAATAAACATCGGTATGTCACCAAAATGTCTACGCCTTCCACCTATGGAACTGTTTCTGGACTCAAGGCAGTAGGATCGATATTCCCTTATGTGTTTCAGTCACCAACCAGCACTGAGCCAACAGATGGAACTGGAGTGAACCAGATTTCTCTTACATATCCCGATCACATTGTTTCATCCCGAAGCATGGGTTTCCAGCTATTTTGTATATAAAATTAACCATTATTACATCCCTTTCAAAGATGCAATTAGATATCATATATAACACTTTACATTTGAAATCTCAAAGCAGAGCACACACCTCCCTTCTGCTCAATAAAGCAGGGAAGAAGAAATGTGGTGCAAAACTACTTGAGGGGTTGTCATGGCTGAGGGTAGATTTGAACCTTGGTCTTCCTAATGCCAACCCAACTTTTTAACTAGCATGGTTGAGTACTAGCTGTCATGATTGGTCCCAGACCTTCTACTGTGCTTCATGACTGCATGGGGATTGCATCTTCTCACCCTGAGCTCAACAACTGAATGTTGATGCTATATTACTATGATAGATGCTAAAGGCGTGAACCTACAGTTTTAATTTAAAGTAGGCTTCTTTTTTGTTTTCCTGCTAGATTTTCTCCATCCCTGGTGATTACATCACAGACCATAACAGTTAAAGAGTTATTTTAGATATTAATTACACAATCTAGTTGCTAAGTATTTGATATTCAATAGTTCTCTTTCTCATCTCCAAAATACCAAATTCCTACTTCAATTCCATCATGATAACAAATAAATATTTACTAAAGAAACATCATTCATTTCAGCATCAACATATTTTTGATTGATTGAAATGTAATACCATCTCTGGAACTGTAATTTTTCCGCCTCGATTTTAAATTCCTTCCATTAAAAATTGATTATTTTGGACTCATTTTCATGCACACAGATCATTAAAAAGGGAGGGGGTCATTATTTGTGATTCCAAAATATATCTAAGTACATGAAAATAACCTCTTAACATTTTGGAAATATAACATCCCAGAGGTGTCCCGATTGTCAAAATTTGCAAAATGAAATTGTTTAGATGAATGCAGTGGTGAAATTAAAACAAAAAAATCACTACCGGTTCTGTGGGTGTGGCAGCGGCAGGAGACTGCAAAATCTCCATTCCCATCCCACTCCAAGAGGAAGGATATTGCAAAATCCCCTTTCCCTCCCCATTCTGGGGCCAGCCAGAGGTGGTGTTTGCTGGTTCTCCAAACCACTCCAGAACCTGTCAGAATCTGCTAAATTTCACCCCTAGATGAATGTGTTTTCAAAGCATTAAGATGACAGGGTGTTAAATATCCAATCTTGTAGTTGAATTGGTCAGAGATTTCATTGTCAATCCTTCCACCATGTTACTAACCATTGTAACATTCTGAAACCAGAAAGGTGACTTTCTGAACATAGCTGTCAGGGCTCCGACTGATGCCCTAATTAAATCATGAGCCTTGAGCCAAACTTCAAAAGAAATCCAGTTATTTATTATGTTGGCACCTTCCAAGTGAAGCCAACTCTGACCTCACTTAATTTACATCTAGGCTCTGACTCTGTTTCCCCCCCTTCCCCCAAGGTGTGTCATCAATCACATTCTCCAATGAAGCAATTTTGCGGGTTGTAGAGATCACTCCCCTCTGGCCACTGTGACTAACCACGGAGATGGCCTTGACAGAGATGGCTGGAATATGCTTTTGTTTTGACTGAAATGCTTCCTCGCTGCAGCTGCAAAGTTTGTTTTCCCATCCCCCTTGCCTATGGCAACTTGAGAGCCGGCTAGGGATGCTTTGTGAGTTGACATTAGAATGGAAAGAAAGAAATGCATCTTGAGCTGAGGTTTATCATCCTCCTGTCCTGCCTCACCTGGATAGGCCATTAGTGGATAATAAGCATTCTGTTAGATCTTCATGAAGATTGACCTAAAAGCATTTTCACATGAGGATCCTAAGCCAGTTGGAAAGCAGCATCAGCTTCTGCACTAGACAGTGTCTTGCAACCATTATTATGCCAAAACAATTGTAATGCAGGCTGGCTTTATATTACTTCAACAATGACTGAGCGATGCTATGAAGATGATTTATCTTATCACTGCGAATGTCAGTTATGTTGAAGAAGAGAGCTGATTTATTCCAATGTAAGGTAAAATAGGCGGCATGGTGGCTCAGTGGCTAAGATGCTGAGTTTGGCGATCAGCAACTTCTGCAGTTTGAATACCTAGTGCCACGTAACGGAGTGAGCTCCTGTTATGTGTCCCAGCTTCTGCCAACCTAGCAGTTTGAAAACGTAAAAATGCAAGTAGAAAAATAGGAACCATCTTTGGTAGGAAGGTAACAGTGTTCCATGCGCCTTCGGCCACATGACCACGGAAACCTCTTTGGACTATTTGGCTTTGAAATGGAGATGAGCACCGCCCCCTAAAGTCAGGAATGACTAGCACATATGTGCAAGGTGAACTTTTACCTTTATGGTAAAATTAATTTGTTCTTTTTTAAAAAACAAAATGTGATTGTTCTTTGGGGATGGGAGATTGTGACTCGGTTATTCAATTGGAGAGGAGTCTTGGCTCCACTCCTCCTCCCTCTTGAGCTTTAAGGCTCTAGAGAGAGCTGCAAAGTCATTAAGTTTCCTGGCCTTGTCATCCGTGCAAGAGCTAGAAGAAAGGAACAGGGAGGATATTGGAAAGAATTTGCCAATATCACCTTCCTTTTGCCAATGGCAATGGGGCTAGGCTAGGAGAATCCAGCCCCCTTTTCTCTGCAATGGAGGCAAGAGGATTTCTGTTAATGCAAGGTGTTCTGCAGCTTGGGAAAAATCTGGGGTACCATTTGGCATGTGGTGGAATCATTAAAAAAAAATACTGAACATGGCAACTATGACTGTGATCCCCACCCTGTTGTAACCCATGCAGCACAGAAAATGTAATAGAGCAAGGCTTCAATTATGTGGTTGTGGCAAGGGTGGGATTCAAAAATTTTAGGTTTCTGCCTGGTTACAGCATGGGCATGGCCATGGTGGGTGTGGCCTACTCGGCCTCCTGAACCATGGTAGGGGGGATTTCCACCCTCCCTAGGCTCTGGAGGCTTTCCTTGAGCCTCCGGGAGGGTGAAAATGCCCTCCCCCAAGCTCCAGAGTCCAGAAATGGGCCTGTTTCTGGACTTCCAGGAGGCCTGTTTTTTGCCTTCCCCATGCTGCGGAGGCTTTCCTCAATCCTTTGGAAGAGCATAAATGGCCACCCCCGGCTCTAGAGGCCCGCTTCCAGACTTCAAGGAGTTCTTTCTCCCCAGGCTCCAGACGCTTTCCTCAAGCCTCAGGGGGAGGGGAAACGGCCTCCCTCGGTCTCTGGAGGCCCTCCGGAGACTGGAAATGTGACTGTTTGCAGACTTTCAGGAGGCCCATCATTTGCTGTCCCTAGGCTCCCGAGGCTTTCCTCAAGCCTCTTGGGGAGGAGGAATGGCCTCCCTCAGGCTCCGGAGGCCGAAAATGGGCCTATTTCTGAACTTCCAGGAGGCCCATTTTTCACACTCCCAGAGCATCTGTGCAGGCCCTGCACTTACCTGGCATCCAAAACAGGTTGTGTGGAGACTCCTGGGAGGGGTGGGGCAGTGCCAGCCAGTCCTTGCAACTACCAGTTTGGCGAACCAGATGTAAAACTAGCATCCAGTTTGCCCAAACCGTCTTGAACTGGCTGAATCCCACCCCTGGGTTGTGGCCATTATTTTCTTCACTTTTTTGATACATACACCCCACTCCTGTAAACACCACTATTTCTATAAGGAAAAAACGTGGAAAGAATCAGAGCAAAAGCATCTAGAGAATTTCCTTGATGATTTCCTTTTTCTAAGAGAGAAGAGAAATATTCTTTGAGAAATGTTTGCCGAGAATGTCTGAGTTTGGCACTAACTATACCTACTGTAATTCACTCCCCTACCAGCAATATGCCCATAACTTATGCATAACTGGTTTTAGCATGAAAGACTAATGGCTTTTCCTGATTGTTCTGTTTAATGATGACTATTCTCATCTCATCTGTTCTGTGTATTTATACAATGGCAGATGCCTCTTTGCAGATTCTTCATTACACTACATACCACAGGGTGAAGGTTCAAATATAATGGATGGCAGAATACAATAGTTACCTTCTCCAATTTAAGCAGATTACAAGAACTCTTACCTGTGAATTTTTAAGTCTCTGACACAACAAAGCTTTACATCTGTTACAGTGGTTGCTAGGAAACTGATAATAATATTCTAGAAATTGTAATAGATGTGCTGGCCCTCAATGCTCCTGTGATTGGTTAGCAGCCAGTACTGTAGAAATTGGTTGAGAATGAAGAAATATTAAATCTGCTGTTTCCAGTCATGGGAGAAAAGGAGAGAGGAGGGGAAGATATTGTGCCAAGGTCATTGGAGCACATTTTTCCTCTCATACCTTTTTCCCATACTATGAGACTATTGGGATAAATGAAAAGTTGGTGCTGACTTTTCACATTACAGAAATATAACTCTTGTTACATAGGAGAAAGCAGCATAAGACCCAGTGGTCCTCCCAGATAGCCACACCACCATTTTATTAAGCTGATACCTCCACTTCTGATCTTCCAGGGAAGATCTGGGTTCCTACCGGTTCGGACCAGCTCAGACAATAGGTAGTAACTTGGCTGCCCACACCTCCAAACCAGTTCCATCGGTGGTGCCACCTTGTTTTTTTGCTTCTGTGCAGCAGATTTTTTTTAACCTAGTGCGCATGCACACATAGTATGCATCAAGTGCATATAAAGCATGTCCCTGAGTGAACCAGCAGTAAACAAATCTGGAACCCACCCTGGAACTACTGCTGAAAGATGTTTGACTTCATGGAGCTGGAGACTGGCTTCCAGATCAGGAGAAAATTGTTGGCAGGATATTTCAAGGGGGCTCCTGCTCATGTGAGTAAGCCACACATTCTGATGCTGGAGGATCCCTGGATCACATGGCCAAAATCATTTTATAAGGAAGACACAGAAGGGAGATGTCAGTGGGTTTTACAGGGATTATTCTCTCCTGATTTCAGACTTGCAGAGATATCATTTAAACAGTTCAGCATCATTTTCTGAAGAGTGAAGGTGATTTCCAGAACAAATATGTGTACAAGCAATCATACAAACTCTAGAATTTCACAAGGAAGCATCTGCTGTATCTGTTCAGTCCTTTTATTTAACATCCCGGACTCCTCTTGGGAACACCTTGGTTTCCCCCCACTTTGATATTTATGAGTGATAGAAAAACTCAGTGCAAGTATCATAAAACACAGCATCTAATCAGGTATAATAAATATTATTTGGCACACATGCACAGCGGCTCCTTGTGTTTCCTTTAGGCGTGATATTTCTGGGCAGGGGTGGATTGCTGCAGTTTTAGTACTGGTTTGCAACCCGCACAGACATGCACTGCACATATGTTCATTATTCAATGTAAACTGTTCTTTGCACATGCACAGAACAATTTACAGTGAACTGCACACATGCAGTCACTAAAAACTCAAATGGCAGCAGCCCATCAGCTGTAAAATAACCAGTTTGAGGGCATGACAAGCCTGGATTGCTGCTGGTTCTGTGACCCAGGCTTGAATTTCACTACCGGTTCAACTGAACCGGGCCAAACCAGGAGCAACTAACCTCTGTTTCTGATTTTGTGATGTAAAATGGAAATGAATTTACAATTAAACATTGCCTAATGGAAAAAGCATTTGTTGAGGTTAAGCAACTGCTGCGGCAGTGGTGGATTGCTAACTGGTCTACTACTGATTTGCTCATGTTCACATGCACGCTCAACACTTCTGTGCAAGTGCAGAAGCGTTCAGTTGGGTGGGCAGAGCCTCCTGCCATTGCCACTATTGGTTCAGCTGAACGGGGAGCAACCCACGTCTGCTCTGTGGGTTTGGAACAAGAATGAGAAGCAAAACTGATAAATCTGCCTATGAAGAAAGATTTCTTCTTGAAATCTTGGATAATGCAGAGCAGAGGGAAGGCAGCAATTAACAGGCTTAGCCCAAGGCGAGAAGGATGCTTGTCCATTATATAATAAAGCAAAATGAAATTTGCTTCCAAGTTGAACTGGGGAAATAAAATTTTTAAAAACACACAAAGTAGCTTTGGGCAAATATACTTCTAGCTGTTGGCTAAGTGCTTCATTTATGGTGTCATTCAAAATCTATAGCCTACAAGATGCTTTGTATCACAGAAGAAAGGGTGAGGGGTTTTTGATTAATGGGTTTGGAAAATAGACTGAATTCTCTTTGACTTTTTTCTTTTTGCAAGTTTGTTGGCCTGTAGTAGTCAACATGAGATCTCACCCCAACACCTCTTGTGGCCACAGAGTGAAAAACAAAATAATAAGGGGTTTGTTTCACGTCTCCATAATTTCCCAAAGGGAAAAATATTAGAAACTAGCTTATAACCCGATGTTGCCCAGGTATTTATTTATAGGGGGGAAATGCTGGACCAAACGTAATTTCTAATGTTAGATTTTCCCCATTACCAGAGCGAGCCCCCTTGTGGAGTACTGTGAAATCTTTACCATGGCAACTCTACTGCACTGTACAGTAGAAGTTATTTTTATGGCAGTACAGTAGAAGCCATTTGAAAGCACAACAGGCTGTATCTTAACAGAACATACACCCCGAGGGGTGTTTGTGTATATACACACACACTATATATATGTGTGTGTGTGTATGTGTGTATACAAATACATACATATATACATACATACATACATACATACATACATACATACATACATACATTGTTGGAATTTTGTTCCTTGTAAAAAAAGATTTGCCTCTTAATGCCTTTTAATTTCTACAAATTCTATTTTTCTAAAATGTTCCCTTAGTTATTTCTATTTTTATTTAAATCACAAATCCCCAATTATTTGTATCTGAACAACATAAGGATCTTTATTATCATTGGGTCCTTATGGTATATTTGGATTTAATTAACATTTCACCAATAATCTCAGGAGGTGAATAGAAATCACTCTGATTTACATTGCATGTTGGCTGGGGAATTCTGAGAGTTGGTCCAAACATCTTAAAGATGCTGAGATTGAGAAACGCTGCTCTAGAGCATCCCAAATATATGGACAGATACATCATTCACTGTGAAGTTCCTATGAAAGAACTGCTGATGCAGTCTGGAATGGTGATAGAGTTGGTATTCAGCTGGTTTGGACTGGGTCGAGTGAATCAGTAGCTGAAATTTTGAATAGTTCAGAGAACCGGCAAATACCATCTCTGGTTGGGTCAGTCCTTCCACCCCTGTTGTTTTCCTGTCCCATATTCCCTTGTTTTTTAGCTCAACTGATTCACGCGGCAGAGCGGATCGCTGCGCCTCAGTTGAGCTAAAAAAACCCAGCTCAGCTCACCAAGAGCTGACACCGAGGGCTGTCTTTGAGTGCTCTGCAGGCGCACAAAGTCTGCATTAGGCACATGCATGCAAAGCACTCTCTCACAGAACTGGTAGGAAAGGATTTGGAATTCCACCACTGGACAGTGAAAGCTGATCTCCAATTTCAGTGAACATTGCCCAGTCCCCAGGGAGATGAAAGAACAAATAAAAGAAGGTTAGAAGCTAAGTTGTGAACAAACTCAAGATACACAACTGAATATGTTGGTTTCCAAGCCCTATAAAACCTAGAGCTCCTGTTTTTGTTTTGATGCCTGGGTGAAATTTTGCTCTTTTGCCAATGAAGTTATGCCAGAAAAAGATAATGCAGAGAAACAAAACACAGCCAAAACTATCCCCACTGGCACTATGAATTTAAACATGCAGAAATAAATAATACAATGCTATCAGTTTCTATAGGTCTAATATTTAAGGTTCAAAAATAAAATAAATCTCAAAAGAGGAAGGGGTATACAAGTTAATGGGTAGCAAATTAGCAATGTGAGGATAAATATGCCAAAGACTCCAAGAATTCCAAATATTGGAATAATTGTTAAAACATAACATTAAAATGGTGGCAGTTGATATTTCAGTCAAATATAGGGGAGACCAAGTATGCGACTGTCAGTCTTAGGACAGTGGTGGGTTCCAGCTTATTCTACTGCTGGTTCACTCAGGGGTGTGCTTTGAGCATGCATGCTTACTTAATGTGTGCTACACATGCATGTGCAGTAGGTAAAAAACAAGATGATGGTGCCTATGACGCCGCTGATAGAACCAGTTCGGGGGCATGGCTAGCCAAGTTACTACCTATCTCCAAACCAGTAGGAACCCACCTCAGTCTTGGGAGGTAATAGATATTTGTACATATTCACAGGAGCTAGTCTGAACTTTGCAAAACCTGATGATCCAGCATTTAATAATACACTCATCTGCTGCAGTTTAACATCTGATTGTCAGCTGTTGAGCTGAAGGTGGGCTCTCCAGAGGCCAATTTTCTCAGCAACCTAAGTAGCTGGAAACACTGGCAATTGGATTTTTTTTAAAATTATTATTTTTAATAAGGGCTAGTGGGAGGGGTGTTTAAAGTCAATGGTTTCCATTTTAGTTCTCTGCCAGCATTTTCCCTTCTAAAATATCTTGAGATATCAATTTGCTGGAACTGTTCCAGGAGAGGAAATGATTACTAGCAACCGGACTCCTGAAGTTATGAATTATTATTTATTATGGTTATGCTTACACATAACATAGCAAAAAATATAATATGATAATATAATGAATATTATATATAATATGATAGTATAATAAATAAATAATATGATAATATAATAAAGGGACCTGGTGGCTCTGGCTAAGATGTTTAGCTTGTCGATCAGAAACGTCGGCAGTTTGGCAGTTCGAATCCCTAGTGCTGCATGATGGAGTGAGCTCCTGTTATTTGTCCCAGCTTCTGCCAAGTTCGAAAGCATGTAAAATTGCAAGTAGAAAAATAGGAACCACCTTTGGTAGGAAGGTAACAATGGTCCATGCGCCTTGGATGTTTAGTCATGCCGACCACATGACCACGGAGATGTCTTTGAACAGCGCTGGCTCTTCAGCTTTGAAACGGAGATGAGTACTGCCCCTAGAGTTGGGAATGACTAGCACATATGTACGAGGGGAACCTTTACCTTAATATAATATAATTTTCATATTATAAATATTATTCAATAAATGTATGACCTGATTTTCCTCCAAGGGCTCAACAACATACCATTCTTATCTCCATCTTTTTCCACAATAATAAATATATGAGGTAATTTTGGCTACCAATTAGATTAAAATTAAGCTTTCAAAGCTAAATTACATCTTGGTGTCCATACCTTAATGTCCATCTGCACTTCAAGAAGGATATTACCACACGTAGTTTATCTGGAATGTGGTCTTCCTGAAAACTTTTAAAAACATTATTTTAAAAGTAAGTTAACCCCATTCTTAAATCCATCTGAAATCAAGGCAGAGCAGAGTTTATAGAGAAAGCATGAGTTATCAAGATTTATATTTGGTCATGTGTGCTGAAATGATGCTTTTCAGTATACTCACAAATCCCACCAAGATAGCAGGAAATTGTTTTCTGACTGTTTTCGGAAGCAGCATTTCATCTTCTTGAAGTTATTCATTTAGGGTATTCATTTATCCATCTATAGCTAGGCAGAAGAGAAACTTTTAAATTTATGTTTACTTTCTTATGGTTTAGAATTGCAGTTCTCCTCAATTTTTTATATTCTCACATACATGCCACAGTCTAATATGGGAGGTGCCAATTTATTTTCCAACTCTTGCCAAAAATGGTTTAACAGATTTGGACACTATCACATTGGTTACCTTTAAATAAATTATTTATTTGTGGTTCCATCATTATTAATATTACAACAGGGGTGTCAAATTCAAATTGGGACCATCTTGGAAACAGTGAAGGACTAACTCGCGGTGCCTCTACCAGCAAAAACGGAGCCCAGGAGCTCATTTTCACTGGCAAAGCGCTCAGGCGCCCCTGACACGAGTGATGTTGAGTTGGTCATGCCCCCCTGGCCATGCCCCCCCGATCCCCGGAGGTCAAAAACAATCCTGA
>JAPKID020007440.1:0-10272 GCA_026931265.2 Tropidonophis doriae | reverse complement strand
CAGTGCAGCTCGCGCAGGAGAGGTGTTACATGTGAGTGCCGAGGGGCACCCATAATGACCCGCGCGGCCGCATTCTGAACTAACGGAGTCTCAGGGTGCACCTCAAGGAGAGCCCCATGTAAAGAGCATTGCAGTAGTCCAATTGCGACTACTGTTCAAATACTTTTCTTTTTGCACAAAAAATGCCGCTTTGTTTGCAGGAGCCTGATTTTCTCATTTCTTGCAGGTGAACAGGCCACTGACCATGAAGAAGGAAGGGATTCAGACCCGAAATAGGAAAATGTCCAACAAATCCAAGAAGAGCAAGAAAGGCTCTGAATGTTTTGAGGAACTGTCTAAATGCATGCAGGAGAAGTCCTCACCTTTCAGTGCTGCTGCCCTGGCTAGTCACATGACACCAATGGGCCACTTGCCACCCTTCAGCCACTCTGGACATATCCTCCCAACTCCTACCCCCATTCACCCATCTTCCAGCATCTCATTTGGGCATCCACACCCATCCAGCATGGTCACAGCTATGGGATAGAGTTTCATGACTCTCACAGACTTCCAGAACTGGGCTTGGCCTAAGAGGACAGGAAGGAAAGACTTTGCCCAGGAAAGAAAATATAGGAAGAAAGAAAGGAAGGAAGGAAAAAGTAGAAGGGGATCTTGTTCCGGTAGAATTCAACTCCTAGTGCTAAATGGAAACTTTGCAATGATGGGTCTTCTGCAGAAATGCTTAATGGTGCCTGTTATGCACTTTGCTCCCTCAGGTAAACGGAGAAAGAAGAACTCATCTGTTTGATACGATACCTGCTTGTCCCAGTGAAAAGGAAGGGTGGCCAAAGTATTGAAAGAAACTAGAGCCAGCTTTCCTTTCTCTTTGTTCATTACTGTGAATATTGTAAAGCGATTAACCATCTCCTGAAGCAGAGGAAGTTCAGTAGTAGCCACCGTTGCTGGATTTCTACCATGGATTGTGTTTTGTGGGGAGGAAAAATGGACAACTTTATTAAAAATAAAATCTACTTTTTAAGGAACCAGTCACATAAAAAAGATAATTATTTATTTTGCTCTTGTGCTCCAGAAAGAGCTTCAAAACTCTTGCATGAATTTATGGATCTTTTATTTTATTTTTATTTTGTTTAAAGAAACATGCAACCTAGTAGAAAACAGTTTTTTTCTAATTATTATTATTTTTATTGCTTGATGGCCACATTTTTTTGTTTCTCTTCATTGCTGTTAGTTTTGTTTTGTTTTTTTAAAATCTACTAGGAAGGGGATGTGTGTGACAGAGGGAAGCAGTTGGCTTTATCATTGGTTACAAATAGCCTTGGGCATGGATTATTCAGACATAATTTCTGCAGTCTCTTCCTCAGTGCAAATATCTTGATGTAAAAGTGTGGCATTCTACAAGAGGGCAGATACACTGGACAACTGGCTGAAAGGTTTTCCATAGGGAACAATCTTGCTGTGGCTGGAGAGTAAAATAAAGGGAATCTGGATGTTTTTCTCATCATACTTGTGTGGGGGCTAATAAGGGCCGTTCCCACCTCAAACCATTTAGCCTGTCTTAAAGGCCGCCTCTTTGCTCTCTCGATTGCAAGTCAACATAGACACCAGGTAGCTTCCCATAAGTTATTTCATTATCTTAGCCCAGACTCCCCCAGCTTGGTATTCTCTCCCCAGTTAGGCTACAGTTACTGTCTCCTCAATCAGTATGACTCCAATGGCTATTCTGTTGGAGAGTAGGGATGTCCCAAGACATCTCGCTGCCAAAGGCTGAGAGGAGATTACTCTTCTCTTTATTTAATGCAGAGGAGCTAAATGAATCAGTAGGTGGGTCTTAACAATAATGTGGGGTCCCTTTCATGGCTCAGTCTGCTGGGTTGAAAATCTGCAATAATATCTTGCGTTAGGACCCACAATTTCTCTTCCAAGGCATTTCTCCCATTCAGGTTTATGACAATTACCTGTATTATGCAAAGAAGGATTGACACGGTAGTGAACTGCCTTACACAGGCCAGAAAAACCCATGCCGCCCATTGCAGCAGCTCTCTTCTGCTGCAGCTCTCTTCTGCTGCTTTCCCTTTTTTTCCTGTAAGATTGTTTAACGAGAGGTGCCAAATACTGAACCTATGAAAACTTTGACAAACAAAACATCTATGCTGCTATTAACCATTGCCCTTTCTGTAGGACAATGTTTCTTAACCTTTAAACACATCTTTAAGGTTTGTAGACCAACTCCAGAAATGGATTTATAGACCAACTCCCAGAATTTCCCAGCCCACTTGCTAGCTGGGGAATTTTGGGAGTTGAAGCCCATATAGCTTGAAGTGCCAAAGTTGAGGAACGTTGCTCTAGAGGTCTATATTCTTAGAGTTAAGATATAATTTCACTTCATGGCAGGAGAAGGAAAACCCTTTTAAGATGATCAGCCTGAAAGAACCTATCATGGTAGTTCAGTTTAATCTGTTTTCTTAAGAAATTTGCCCAAGACACATAAATATAGAGTTCATCTCATGCTATCTTAATAACACTTTGGCCAAGCAGGGGTGGAATTTGCCACGTGTGGGCACAGATGTTTTGACAAATGCTCTGCTTGACTAGATGTGAAAAGCAAATAAGTAAATAAAGATCTGCAAGGCAGGAGGGGAAAAAAGATATTTTCAACTTTTCTGACAGATCAGATGTACCAACATCAAAGGGAAGTGATCTGCTCATGGGGAAAATGGGGTATATGGTTTCCTATAGCATATATACATATATATATGTAGATAGATAGATTTGTTTTTAAAGAAAATCACAAGTGTTCAGAAATAAAGTTGTTTCCCATTCTGAAACCATACTGTATGTAAACAGCTGAAGAATAAAACTCTTGCCAGTGTGAAATGTATTCTATTGATTGTTATGATCTGATGACTTTCATGATCACAAGGTCCAATATAACATATGATGTACATAAGTAGCTATATTTCTGATGAAAAAAATGACCCCAATTAACATAGGGGATTGATAATGTAAATCGCATAAAGCTAATTCTGTGGCAAGTTTTTAAATGTATTTTTTTTCCACTTTTTTTTCCAAGTCAAGCCCAACGTGTATCTTTAACTGCAAAAGTCTGCTTAAAACAAAAAATCCCGGTGTACATTGTTTTTTGCTTCCTCCTAAGTCTGTAATTCAGTTTTTGGTACAAAGGGCCAAGCATTCCGAGCAAATACCTTTTCTCACTGTTTTGGTTTCTGCAGGCATAATGTAGTTGCACTTTGTGAAGAAATAGAAATGACAGAATGCCCATACCACCATAAAAAACCCCCCACAAGAAACCCTCCCCCCGCTAGACCAAAAACTGAAAGAAATCCCACCTGGGATAAATATTAATTTCTGTTAGCCAAGATGGAAATTATTTACTCCTTTTCTTTGATTTGTGTGTGTGTGTGTGTGTGTGTGTGTGTGTGTGTGTGTGTGTGAGGAAAGGGGATTTTTAACGTATATGGTACAGTTATCCACCTTTTGTAGTAACCAGTTTAAATTCTGTGAGGGTCAGACGTGGGTGAGAATGGCTGGGTGAGAGAATGAGGGAGATAATAATGCGAGGAAACAAATCCACCCAGTACCATGGCTGCCCTCTCAAAGGCGAGGCCTACACATACCCTCCTTTTAGGAAGACTGAGGCTGCACATCACAAATGCTTGCTGGACCAAGTCCAAGGTTGACAAAGTGCAATAGATTGTCAGTCACTGCAGCATAAAAGTACCACAGTCAGGAGTTAAATTAATTTGTACTTATATCAGCATAAAGATTTGGCAGTATTTTCTGGTTTTGTTTTTTTTTTTAAATTGGCTTAATTTTTGGATTAGTGAACTAAGTTATTGTTAATTATGTACAACATGTTTATATATTGTCTGTAAAAAATGTATGCATCCCTCATATTCCTTCAAGGTGAATACTGCTAAGAATAATAATAATAATAATAAAAAAGATTACCCCCTTTTTGTGAAAGCAATTCTTGTTCTACTTCATGGATCCCGGATTCTCCTGTTCTTATGTGAGATGACCTCACATTTGTGAGGCGGTAGTATTGGTGTAATAGTGATGATTGGTGGGGGGGACACACGGGACAAAGATAGAATACGGAAGGTTACAGATGGAATACAAATGAAAAAGATTCTAGAACAAGGTTAAAATGCATAAAACAGTTGATGTCTGGAAAATGTCCCTGTGCAATGAAGATACACTAACCTTTTTCAATATAGCTCCTAATTTGATACTCAAGAATCCAAGCTAGGGATTGTCTTGCTAACTGGTTCAGGCTGTTTTATATTGAAGGAAGTGGATCAGAAGATCCATGGTACTAAATTGAAGTGACTTAGATAAGTTGCCCTCTGAAAGTCTCGTGCATTCTTCTGGGCTTACCATCTAGTTCCTTAGTTCTGGTGATCTTTCATCATCTCTATTCTAAATGGCAGTGATTCTGGAACATTTTGTTTCACATGTTTTTAAAGTATTGAGAAAAATACAACTGTAACTGTGACTATCAACTTTATTGTTTTGTAAGAAATGGAGGAGGATGGCACAGAGAGAAACTGCACTTTGTGAGTGCTAGAACCTTATGATATGCTTTAAATTTATTAACTACATTGATAAGGCTGCCCAACTAAAACAACGTGACTGGTCAGCATACAGCACAAAAACAAATGATAAAACAAAAACAAAGATACTGCACAAGTAAAAATGCAGCATTTCAGTTCCTCCAATCCTCGATCTTGTGTAATTAATTAAAAATGTTTGGAAACTTATGGAATGACTAGTATAGGAGCCTATTAACTTGAAATAATTCTGGAGTTTAAATTTTAGTTAGTTACTGTGTTCATAATAAAAAACATGAACCTAATGTTCCAAAAATGAGATTCCGAGTCCTTTAATAAAAGAAAATTGTATACAGACTAAGTAAAGAAATAATCAAGCATTTCTCCTTGCATAAGAAAACCACATACGTTAAAGAGTATGATGCCTCAAATCCAGCGAGCCCCAGACAAACAAATCAGGCTGATTTGGAGGCCAGAGAATTTAAAAAAATGCTCTGAGAACCACCAGCCCAGGACTTGCTAGTAGCTGATTTTTGTATTAAGTCATTCAGTATAATTTCAATATTTTTAGATTTGTTTCTCTTTATAATTTGAGTTTCACTTGCATGGTTTCTGTCAGATATAAATTCCAGGTAGACAACCATTTTAATCTAATACATATTCTGATTAGTGTAGTTTTACATTTGCATTTTAGAACAATTCCTATTTCTCTGAAAACACACTTAGCTAACATTCAAATGCTCTAATTGTGGATTGGGTAGTAATGTAATTTAGAATTTGGCAGTTCTACCAAGAACATGAGCTTTCATAATGCAACATATTTCATCCTATTTGTGTCTGTTGGATGAAATCCAAAGAAACAGGATGAGCTGGAACTTAATCTCAGTCTTAAGCATTTAAGGCTTTTTTGTCCTAATGGGGATTTTAGTTGTTCCAGATTTCTTTGGACTGAATCTTAAATATTGGTGGTGCCAATAAGGAGGGTCCAATCTTACCTCTTGCCTCCATGGTGACTTAATCCAGTGTGTGTAAATAATTCCAGTTTTCTCAAAAGCTATTATAGAGTAGCAAGAAATCAGGTCATTATGAAGACTACAGTATATAAAGAACACACTTAGATATTTTGTAAAAAAGTGTTTTTCAGAGGTAGGGAAATTTAGAAGCATATTTCTTCTCTATGGGACTGATTTTAGTTGGGCTATTCCTCCTGAAACTTCCTACTGTCACGCTAGCAAACCAAATGCCCATTTTTCTCATTGGCAAAAGTTCCTTTGCAGCGACTTTTTACAGTACAATTATATCTGTATTTTCAGCAAGATGACATAGTAAATTCAATGATATTTGGCCTTAGGAAAGTAGTAGCCTTCCCAAGGCTGGAAGGGAGGATTGACATGCATGTCCAACTCCATTTTGGATTAATGTTCGCTCAGATGAAATTTAAGGCAGGGCTTATTCTCTAAGGCAGAGATCTGCTTTCCTTTGGCAGTGCTATCTTCTGAAATATAGAGGCAGTAACTAAATACCTGCACAACTTAACTTCATAGACTTTACCACAACTGGCATCCACATCTAGGAATCCAAATAACACTGAATGCTGGGTCAGAAGGGATAATTTCAAGGCTTTATTTCATTATTATTGCATTTACAGAAAGAAAAACAAATTCAGCTTCTCTGTCATACTAAGTTGACCAGTTCAGCTGAAATCAATCCTAGTTAACGTATTTTTCAGAGTATAAGATGCAGTCTCCCCCCCCTAAAAGAGGGTGGAAATGTAGGTGTGTCTTATATACCAAACATGGTCATTTTTGGCCTCCCGAAATCCCGCCCCCGCACGTCCCTTTTTCACCCCAAATAGGCCCATTTTTCGCAAAAATGGGATGTGCCGAGGATTTGGGAGGCCTGCAGAGTGCTCCTAGGGGCTAGGGAGGGCAAGAACTTTTTTTTCTTATTTTCCTCTTCAAAATCTTATACTCCGGTGCGTCTTGAAAAATACAGTAATTTGTTTTTCCTAAGAAATGTGGGGATAATGCACTGCACATAGGTATGCATGTGTCTGTTTTAATCACTCTCATTCTCACATATATACTTTTTCCTCCTTTCAAAAGAAGGAAAAACAAAGATAAATTAGGGGAATAAAAATAGAGGCATGGTTGGAGAAGAGGATGGTAGAAAAGAAAGAAATTTTTATATGTATTGGCCGAGTATCTGCAGAGAGAAGGCAAAATGAAATTTCTGCCTCATTAAAAGTAAAAAATGTTTGAGGTTCTAGTACAGAAGATGCTCTTCCAGCATGAACTTTTTGACATGTTACTTTTAGGGAGACTGAATCTCCCTCTCAGTATTTTCAACTTCTGATCTGCAAGTGCAAGACAACTCTTCCAGTTCAAAAACAATCATTGACACAATTCTTTCAGCTTCTTTTGTGTGTGTGTGTGGAATGGCAATTGCTATCAATATATCCTCATTAGTTTTTCCTCATTGGCACCATAGCTAGAAAAATTAAATCAGCTTGGCACTAAATACTGACCATCTTTGAAAAACCAAGCCATCTTTCTACAATCTGATTTTAGTGTTCGAACATATTTCTTATTGATGGTGATTTAAGATTAAATCATGAAGTTCTTTTTGACTCTTAGCAACCACACAGAAATTCTCCATATTCTTTCCCTAACCTAGTCCTTCAATTCTTCTAACTGTGCTCTCATAGGTACACTGTGCTGCTGGTTGCCCCCTTTTTTCTCTTTTTGTCATTAGAATCTCCTCCGGACAGCTGGTTCATGGTATAATGTATCCAAAGTAGGATAATGTGAACCTGGTTATTTGCAACTCAAGTGAAATCTCTAGATTGGTTTATTTGATGGTGCACTGGTTTGTTTTCTTGGTTTCCTTGGGGAGCAAGACAATCTATCAGCAGGAATCTGCATTGCTTGATTATTGATTTGAGGTGGGTAATTTTTATTTATTTATATTCATACGCTGCTTTTCTGCATTCAGGAGTGGTAAGGATTAAAAATACAATACTACAATAAAATTAAACATCAAACACTTTGCAAACAGCTGATAAAACTAAGCAGTCTGGAGATAAGGTTCATAAACTGAGAGAATACAAAGGCTGAAAAGAAAGGGAAACAGGTTTTTGCTCATTATCTCAAACCTACAGTAAAAGGTAGATTCTCACTTGAGACAAACTTGACTCCTGATGACTTTGTTTTCTTAGCGATGCTATCCAAGTGGTTTTCCACTGACATTCTCTAAATGTTTTATCTATTTTATAGTTTAGAGCAAATGCTCTCATCTTTTTCTCTTTTGCGGGATGGAATTCTGCACTGCTTGTGCAATATTATACCTGTTTTGTTCCTATCAGAGTCACTTCTTAGCCAACTCTGGCAATTAAAATGTTGAAAAATTGACTCCATCAGATTAAGTCAGAAGGATGGGAGAAGGCCTCACACCACCAATCTTAGGCAAAAAGGAACGGGTCCAAAGAAGGGTATGTGAATGTGTTCCACAAGAATGTGTAGGAAGGGTTACGATTATGCCTTGGGAAGAGAAAATTGAGATTCTACATAATAGTAATTTTCAAGGATTTTTCACAGTACGTCCTTAAGGCACATGGAAGCAAAACTATGATCAGTTTTCTATCATTTGATTGTTGTGAGCTTCCCAGAGTTGTTGAAAATTTAATTCATTATTATTATTATTATCTATAATGTATTAATGATAATCTTAAATTACATGAAGGCAGGTACTGGTTGAATGGCTTTAAAAAAATTAAGTGGCACATACATAAAATTAAGAGTAATTCAACAGTGGAATTAATTACCAAAGGATGTTTTTAAACCAAGGTTGGATGATCATCTGTAAGAGATAGTTTACTACAGGCCATCCTCGACTTACAACCATTCATTTACTGATCATTTGAAGTTACAACGGTACTGAAAAAAAGTGGCTTATGACCAGTTTTCACCCTTACAATTATTGTAGCATCCCCATGGTCACATGATCAAAATTCGGGGGCTTGGCAACTGGTTCATATTTATGATGGTTGCAGTTTCCTGTGACCACCATTTGTAATCTCCTCAGATGGATTACCACAAGAAGAGTCAATGGGGGAAGCCAGATTCACTTAATGACCACATGATTCAATTAACAACTGCAGTTATTTGCTTAACAAGTGTAGCACAAAGGTCATAAAATGGGGCACAACTAAGCTTAGCAATGGAAATTTTGGTCTCTGTTCTGACCCAGGCTTCCCCAGCAGCACGATATCTTTCAGACACCACAATACTTGGTAAGAATGCAGGAAAGAACTAATTGTCTCCTGCAAACTCCACTTCCCCTTTGCTCCTCTTTTATTGCCTATAAGAGGGGCAATTCACTATCGACCTGTGGCTTTACTCCCAAGTTGACCCTTGCTCCTTAGATCTTCCCTTCGTCTGGCAACTCTGTGCATGCGCACACTGGGAACAGGCTCCAGCGGTTCATCTACCTCATTGATGTCTGACACCAAAGGCAGCTGATAACTGTCAGATGGCCCTGACCCCATCTCTGTTTCTGATGCAGAGCCTTCCCCAGAGTCCATGACTGGCCCATGTTCCTCCCCAACCTCCTCATTGTCTGAATCTGCTGACAGCTCTGCCAGCCGCTGGTGGGCCACAAGTCTCCATTGTGGTCATAAGTTGAGGACCAACTGAACTGAATGTTGCAGTGAACTCTTCCAAATGGATTCTGTGATTCAGAGCTCCTGTGAAGTTTCTGAGACCCAGAATCTTTAGGCTGCTACAGGCCTACCTTCTTTTCAACTCAGTTTCTCCATAAAAAATAGTTTATACCTGTCAGCCTCCTGATCTTAGTTGCTTTTGGATCCCACTGCTGGGATTTATGTTTTAAGCTATGCATAATGGTCATGTCTCAAACACCTAAAAGATTAGATTAGAGGCAGCATTTGATGTCAAAACCCAGGAAAAAGATTCAGAATTTTTAAAAGGCCCACCTTTTGGGATTTTGTTTTGTTTTGACTGCTATGTTTGATTATTTTACCATAACAAAGATGCCTGATAAAATAATACATTAGTATTTCTTGTTTTTGTGGAAAATGTCATTGTTTATCTCCCAGGGTCTGAAATAATGCTTTTTTCTTTGGTGGTAAATTCAGTAATGCATGCAAAATTCTTAAATTAATTGGGTGGCCTATAAATAGTTATATCAGGATTTTGCCTTTTTATTTCCTTGCCAAACGTATTATCACCTCTATCTTGAAAACTAGAAAAAAAAAGATGGTAAAGAACCCGCATAGCATTAACCATATAAATCAAGGACAAACGCCTGAATCTTCTTCCCTCTTTCCATTGCTTAGATTAATTTTCCATCGGATATCAGATTTTGTTAGTCTCTTGAATTATTATTATTTTTTAAAGTGTAGGCTGGGCAAGAGTCAGACTCACTTCCTGTGAACAATGACCCTGACCTGGGGAGTAAGAAAGGAATGCAGATATTCCTTTCTTGCACTTTCCTTTCAGAGTATTATGAAGGAGCCGGGGACCAATTAGTGCTGACCTCAAGGGGAGGCTTTGGGGAGAGAGAGCAAAATAAGACTGTTAAGAGGATGAAGCCACCAACATGTAATTTCTGCGCGGGGTATATACAATATCCTCTCTCTCTCTCTCTCTCTCTCTCTCTCTCTCTCTCTCTCTCTCTCTCT
>JAPKID020007439.1:0-10272 GCA_026931265.2 Tropidonophis doriae | reverse complement strand
GCAATGCCTCGCGTGCCCTAAGACATGGTTCTGCGTGCCACCTGTGGCACCCGTGCCATAGGTTCGCCATCACTGCTCTAACAGAACCACTGACAGTTGGACTCAGCCTTATTTTATGCACCAGTCCTTTTGAGCCATAGACACTGGGATCGCACCAACCCCCTATCTCCCCAAATACACCAGACCATACATGCAGGGGCAGGACCGATCTCAGGAGTGGACCAGAGCTCAGGATAGAAACAGGCAACAGAACCAACAGCAGCCTCAGCGGCCATTTCTCCAACCAGCCCTTTCTTCGGTATAGATGACTCCAAAGAGGATGGCTCTATTGGCAGGCGCCTGTCAACCTTTGCACGCCAATGGGAAGAAACCAACTCAGACACATGGATCATTCAAACAGTGAGACTGGGACTCACACTACAATTCCTTTCCATTCCCCCAAGACAATTCATCAGGTGCCCTGTTCCCAGGTGTCAGGTGAAAGGGGGTATCATGGACACTGAGATCCAACACCTGTTGGACATACAAGCCATAGAGGCAGTGTCACAGGGACAGGAAAGGCTAGGCTTTTATTCAATATTATTCCTAGTGCCCAAGAGCTAGGGAGGGTGCATCCTGGGCTGCATTCACGAGGGTGACCTGATAATGTCGGTCAATATCAAGGAAGCATACCTCCACGTCCCTATGTACCTGGCGTACAGAAGGTTCTTGTGGTTCCAGTTTGTAGGGTGCCATTATTAGTACAGGGGCTTGCCATTTGGCCTATCAACAGCCATGCAAATGTTCACAAAGCTGCTGGCAGCTATCGCCGTGTATCTTCGCTCGTTACCAGTCAGAGTGAATTGCTATCTCAACGACATCTTAAGATTTTCAACTATGATCATCACACTTCAGCTTCACGGATTTGTCGTAAATTTCCCAAAGAGCCACTTATGTTCATCTACCAATCTGCTGCATCGCGGGACAGTCATCAACTCTGAGCTCTGTGAAGTATCTCTATCCAGGCACTGGTGAGTCACGTTTAACTACAGAGATCTTTACCATTGGCAACTCTTTCCCAGCTCCTGGGATAAATGATCTCTTGTATAGACATTGTTCCCTGGACATGATTTCATGTTTGTGTTCTCCAGTGGTTCCTGCTCTCATTCCAGAGAGCCCATACCAGTTACTCACACCAGATTACAGCTACCACCCAAAGTGACTCAGTCATTCCTCTGGTGGCAATTTCCCAAATTACATCCCAAACAAGGGATGTTATTCAACAACTGGATCAATCGTGTTCACAACCAATCCCAGCCTGTTCGGATGGGGAGCCCACGCCCTGTCCCAAGTAACGCAGGGTTGCTGGATTGTGCAGGAACTGTGAAACAGTATAAATTGGTTGGAGCTGCACACAATCCGGATAGTCCAATCGAATTTCAGGATTTGGTGATGACTCGGCACGTATTAGTCATCACTGACAACATAGCCACCAAAGCTCATGTCAATCGCCAAGGGGGCCCTCGCTCTAAGTCACCAATGCTAGAAGCAGAGAGAGTCTGTCACTGGGCGGAATGTCACATATTGTCAATCCAGGAGGAACATATTTTGGGATCCACACACATGCAAGCAGATTGGCAGAGCAGGGCCATAGTAGATCATGAAGAGTGGTGCCTGCATTTGGCCCTGTTTCAGGAACTATCCCACAGATTCAGCCACCCCATAGTGGACCTGTTTGCTCAGCTCCGTAACACTCACCTTCAGAGGTTCTTTGGCAGGGGCAGAAGACATTGACGCCAAGCAGTCCATGGTCACCAGGTATCTTCTAGGCCTTTCTGCCTCTCCCAATCATTCCACATATCATTCGGAAACTACTGGCAGAGAAGGCGGAGGTCCTGCACCAATGTGGCCAACCCACCTCTGTTATGCGACTTCGTCAATCTCTCCATCTCTCAACCATGGCGAATACTGGACGATGAGATATCCCTTTCCCAGGGGGCCTTCATTCATCCGAACCCCCAATGGATTCAACTTGCCATGTGGCACTTGAAAGTGATATCTTAGTTTGGCAACAATTTTCAGACAGAGACATAAAAACTATTCAAGCATCAATGTGCCCGTCCACCACACACAGCTATAATGCTACCTGGCTTGCCTTCTGCAGGTGGTGCCGCAGTGTCAACATAGAACCCATCTCGGCTTTGTACCTCAATTCAATTCCGTACTTGAGTTTCTACACATGGGTATGGACAAAGGGCTAACACCCAGCACTCTCCTTCACCAGTTTGCAGCACTATTGACAGTAATCGAGGACGGGCACGGCTGTACCCTAGCTCACCATCCAAGGGTGCGAACTTTCCTCAAACAGGCTTCAAATCTCAAACCACATGGGATTTAGCTGTAGTGCTCCAAGCTCTCACTAAAATGCCATTCGAGCCAATCTGCGTGATCAGCCTTAGATTGTTGATGCTTAAAACAGTTTTTCTTGTAGCCATTACATCAGCTAAGAGGGTGTTGGAGCTGGCCACTTTGTCAGCACGCAAGGACCTCTGTATATTCCATTCAGACAGAATTATCCTCTGGCTGGATCTGTCATTCTTTCCCAAGATCAATTCATGGTTCCACTGGGTGCAGGAGCTTATTCTTCCAGATTTCGTCTGTGACTCACGCACCCGCGAGAAAGACAGTGGCACTATCTGGACGTTTGCAGAGCGCTCTGTCACTATTTGAAACAAACAGCTTCCTTCAGGAAATTGGAAGCATTATTTGTGTCCTTTCAGCCAGCGCCTATGGGCCAGAAGGTGTCTTCCAACACCATTGGATGCTGGCTAAAATCATCCGACTGGCTTATGAAAGCCAGTCCAGGCTGGTTCCTAGGCATATCACACACACACACACACACACACATTCCACACAGAGTGTGGCCACCACAGCTTGGGCTACACAAGCCTCAGTTGAAGACATATGCAGGGCAGCGACCTGGTCATCACTGCTGCCTTTCATCAAACATTATAAACAGGACATGTTTATCTCTGCAGAGGCATCATTCGGGCGGCGGGTATTGCAAAGGGCTCTTTCAAATTCTAGGACCCTGAACCAGCCTAGCTCCTGCCCTTGAGATTTCTTGCTTTGGTATGGCTCATGCTTGGATTCTCCAAACAGCGCACCGGAGAACGACCTGAACAGTCCTATGTGTGCTGTGGGAGAATCCAACCCCACCCTTGGCACCGGCTGGTCCAGGGGCTATCGGGACTTACCTTTGAACATTATTCTACATGTCATTCAACTTCACAGTCTGGTCCTGTTTCATATTTGGATCACCTAAGCCTCGTACAAAACTGAACTCTACTAGTCAGAGGAGGTCAACAATTTCATAACTCAGTCTCTAAGTTAATGGACAAAGTTAACCCATGCATGGATTCTCCCGCAGCGCACATAGAAGGACCGTTCAAGTAAGCTAACAGTCGTTCGCATATAACCTGATTATTGTCCATTGTTTAGATACCCAGTAATGCTCTAACTTCACTGGATTCTGTATTCTAACTAAAGATAGAACACTGAGTCATTCTAATTACAGTTATCTGAAATGATGACAATATTTATTATCCAGATTTATTATCTGTGAATAGGGTGTGTGGGTATTACATTATTTTACATTTTCTAAGAATACAGTAATAGATGCAAATGCTTTTGAATATTGAATGGTGCAAAGTGACAGAAACACAGTAACCTTGTTTCAGTTGATAGTGTGGAAGGGAATATTTAGAGTGGAGAAACATCTCTATCTAAATAGTCAAATAAAGAGACTTTATATTGTAGACATTCAATTTCTAGTGTAGATGATAAAATGAATGTAAGACTAGAACGGAATTGAGTGTAACTTTCTGCAAAATAAGAATGCATAGATTTTCTACGTATAGATTTTCTTCTGCTTGAAGTCCACTATCAGACCTTTAAATCATGCAAAGAAAAAAAAAACCAGCTCAGTTCTCCGAAGTTTCCTTTCTAAATTTTCCAATGTTATTTTTACTGTGTTGTCTATAGCTCTTGATGACAAGCAGAAAAAAGGTTGTATACATGATTTTTACGCGTATTTAAAACATTTTTTCTGCCTGATTTTACTGATGTCGTGATGTCTTATTAGAATATCTTCTTTTCATGTCAGTGTTAAGGTTAACAGGTTTATTGATCAGA
Organism: Tropidonophis doriae; assembly: GCA_026931265.2. Classification (NCBI taxonomy): domain Eukaryota; kingdom Metazoa; phylum Chordata; class Lepidosauria; order Squamata; family Natricidae; genus Tropidonophis; species Tropidonophis doriae. The sequence goes on along the minus strand of JAPKID020007439.1, from coordinate 6,099 downwards.
TTTTCTAAAATGTATTGCATTTGAAAACTACTTGGGATTAGCTTTAATACCAATTTGTAAAAAGTTGCAATGATTCTCCAGGCTTCAAGAAAGTCTGAAAATTTATGCAGAAATTATTTCTTTCACATGACACCTTTTCCCAGTGTTTGTTAGAAAAAGGCTTGGGTACGTTTGCATAATCTGATGATAGATTTAGAAATATCAGTAGTACTTAAGACTTACATACTGCTCTTAGTGCTTTACAGCACACTCTGAGCAGTTTACATGTCAGTATATTGCCCCCAATAATCTGGGACCTTATTTTACCAACCTCAGAAGGATGGAAAACTGAGTCAACCTTCAGCCGATCAGGATCAAACTTTTGGCTATAGGCAGAGGTAGTATTGCATTATAACCATTGTGCTATCGTGGCTCCCAAATCTTAATAAATGTGAGCAAGTCATTTCGTGTACGATAACTACATTCTATGTATCCCCACCCCCCACCCCATTGCTTTTACAGTTTTCTCAAGCCATCTCTCACACTTGAGCCTGCAGAGTACAACTCTACAAAGAGCAATTATCATCCTGTTCTTGATGCTTGCTGGGGTCCTAGCCAAAAGTAAGTGCGATTATATTTTATGCTACAAAACATTGCTTCTTTTAAAAATTTATCTCTTATTATTCAAGCACCAGTGGACATTTCCTTATCTATTTTTATGTCAGTCAGTCTCATAATAAGCTTCATTATAGAAACATGTTAAATTACTGTATTAATTATCTCCTGTCCTAAACCAAGAATTGGTATTTAAGACCTGTGAAGAGTGTGTCTCGTCTTCCAATCATAGTTATCATCTAACACTTTAACATAGAGTCAAGTTATTATAATTGAGCTACTATTTTTTCTAAAACATTAGTTGGTTATTTTTATCTACATTATTAATTGTTAAAGCTTGGCAGGATATGTGTGAGCCTATCCAATGGTACCTTATTTAACAGTTAAAATATTTTTAAAAATCATAACTTATCACAATATGCAAGTCCAATTGAACAAAATAGATGGAATTTAGTATTGATTTTTGAGAAAGTCCTTTTTAAGATTTTAGCATTCTTTTTCAACGATTGCTGGTTTTTTTAGCAAATTCAGGGGATATAAATACATGAAAAGAGAAGAAAGTTCACTTTGTTCTATTACTTATGGATGATGCATTTTAGTTTCATAGTTTTAAATATTGCTGTTATACTAATTCTTTTGACAGGATACCATACATGGCTGTGGCTCGTACTTTTGAATATATTGAGGAAGAATCTGCCCGGTAAGATGACTTCCTACAAATTACAGAATAAGTAAGGATATTGTAGCATTTAATATTGTCCTCAAAAATCATACATCATCTCTCTTTCTAGGTTGAAAATTATAGAGACCCTAAGTAACCTCTTTCGTTCCGCGATTGTCCTCTCTCCACAAGACTTGCTGCCTTGTGTCTACCTCTGTCTCAATCAGTTAGGCCCAGCATATGAGGGCCTAGAATTAGGCATTGGCAAAACCATCCTCATGAAAGCTCTGGCCCAGGCCACAGGTGAGTCTGTCTAATTATAATCTTCCTAGGGGAAGTAATATTAGGCAACAGCTTCCAATAAAACAAACATTAGTATGCTCTTGTTATAAAGTTGAACATCTTGGTTCTTATCTAAAAGGTTAAGGATTATAGAAATAATAAGTTAGTGACTCAGGATTTTTTTAAAAAAATAAATCATGACTATATGGTCTTGTCTTCTCTCTAGGCCGGCAACTGGACCAAATCAAGGTAGAGGCAGCAGAGAAGGGAGATCTAGGTGTAGTTGCTGAAAATAGTCGCACAACACAAGGAACTGTGTTTGCTCCACCCAAACTTGGTGCTGCTGCTGTCTTTGGCAAACTGCAAGCAATTGGTCACATGGTGGGAAGCTCTGTAAGTAATGAGTGAGAATATATTAACAATTTTCTTAACAACACAGCCTGCTGTGTTTATTAGGTGATATGGCAAGGGTTCAGTTGGTTAAATGTAATATGTGATATTAACTTTAATGTTTATGTGGCACAAAATATTTGATGTTATCATTTCTGAAAGAACAGTCTAATAGAACTCTGGCTTGGGGGAAGATAGAGTTTCTAAAAGCATCATCCAGAGAAATTTATTTTTAACTCTTATGCCTATTTGTCAATAAAGTTGGGTGGTGGTAAAACAATTTTCTGAAATATCCTGTCTCATCATGTATGTATGGAAAGCGCCTTTTTTGTGAGGTTGCTATCATTATATGAATTGAAATTTTCTAAAATTACTATGCCTAGCTATGCTTCTTCTTTTTATTCCACCCCTATACATCTCAAAATCTATTCCCATTTCTTTTTTCCTCAGTCTATGAATAAGAAAATTGGCATTATCAAATCTTTGTTTGTTGCATGTCGCCATTCAGAAGCTCGTTATGTGGCTCGGTAAGTGCAATTATACTTGTAGCAAAATTGTTCTCCTTATGTTGCTTCAATATATCCACATATTGCTAAAATGATGTGCCTTGATATTTAGTTTCCATTATCTCCGGTGATCTAAACACTATTACAATAGTTATTTCTTCTACTTTACTTACTGGTTTGTGGCAAACTCTTAGAATTCTATTTCTCAGTGTCCTCAATTCCAATAAACACAAAGCTATGCATATATAAAGTTCTCCTTCAGCCATCAACATAACCTCTTCAGTATTGTAATAAAGTTCTTTGTGCATTGCAGGTCACTAGAAGGAAAGTTACGGATTGGATTAGCAGAGCAGTCTGTACTCTCAGCTCTTGCCCAAGCAGCATCACTCACTCCCCCAGGACAAAGTGAGTTTGGTTTGCAAACATGAAATAGCACTAATGCTGGCTGAAGGGAAATGTATGGAGTTCTGCCCAATATATGGAAATACCTGATTAGCATTCTAGTGCAAAAGAATTGAATATATATAGAACCATCTAGGAAGTTGGGGTCATTCATAGGACAGGAAGTTTGTATTCTGTATTAAGTCAGAATTAATTAAAAGACATCAGCTATTTTTATTATTGCTGAATAATTTGAGGATTTGAGTCAGAGAACATATCCGTATTTGCAACATGATTTTAGGGATATGGAGAGCATATTCAGACTCTGTTAAAAATTTCAAATAGTACTTATATTTCTAAAAATACATGGCATTTCGTATATAGATAGTCCTCACTTACTAACCACTCATTCACTGACCATTTATGACAGTGCTAAAAAGGAAGATTCATGATTGGTTATCAAAGTTACAGCTGTTGCAGCATCCTTCAGTCATGTTAACTGTGTAACTTTCACAGCTAGCTTCTGACAAGCAAAGTCAGGAAATAGGCAGCAAGTCATAGTCACATGACGTGCTTAATGATCTGCAGTGATTCATTTAAAGACTTCAAATGGAATTGACATCATAAGTCAGCACAGTCATGTGACATTGTGTGTAATAACCACTCCACTTAGCAACAGAGTTCACAGTCCCTATTGCATTACTTTGAAGTAATGGTCAGTCTAAATGAGCTATTCTGTACTTTTACTCAAGATGTGCACATCCTAGCTAAAGGAATCCAATCATTAATATGTAAGTTAGTATGCATATATTCTCCCCCTTCTAGAATTTCCCCCAGATGTTTTGGATGCTGCAAAGGGCAAATCTGCAGATGCACGCAAAGCCTGGCTAGACGAAAGGGTCTTGATTGTTAAGCAGGCCTTCTGGTGAATATTATTTGTATTAATAAATTATTCATAATGCCTTTCCATTGCCCCTAGCTCTCAGTTTTCATAAATTGCAACAGGTAAAGTCCCAGACAGCAATAAATGCTACCAAGTGTATCTGGCTTCAATCATGTCATTCTTTGTTTTTATAAGAAAGGAAACCTGAGCAATTATGCTTTCACTTTCTCTCACTTATTCCTATTTGCCCTTCCTAAGTAGTTTTCAGTGTAATTCAGTCCATATGTGCTTACATATATAATTTTCCCTTTGTTTTTTGTTTTTGTTTTAATTGTATATTTGTTAGAAAATACCCAGCCAGGCAAGAGGGAAGATCAAAGGTAGAACTAGCCTTGTATCCTTATGCAGCCGCAAAAGACTTAAGCATAACCCCTCCTAAGTTCCATGATGCCATAGCTGTTTGTTCCTAAGGGAAGGCAAACACTCTGGGAGATTCTTGTACTCATATAAGTAGAACATAATAAAGTAGTCAACACAAACTTTTCATGTCTAGATCCAGTTGTTTAAGCTTGACTTAGCTGGAATTCTATCAGATTCCTCCCCTTCCAACCCCCTGTAATGGCTTATGTTCTCTCACTGAGCTTTCTAGAACTTTTGGAAAAGGCAGGAAAGTGCTAGGGGGTGGGAAAGTGATGGAGCCTTACAAAATATTAAAGAAATATTAGCTTGAATCACTTCTGATTTAACAACCTAAAATTGAACAATAAAAAACCACTATAAACTTTGGACTAGGGAATTTATATATTTTAGCTAGCCAAGATCTAGTCACAGATCTCTGTCATTTTAATTTTTTTGTTTTCAGTGAACTACCAAATTATGACATAATAGTACCTGTCCTTTTGGAACATGGTGTGGAGAGCTTGCCTCAGTACTGCAAGATCACGCCAGGTATGTTTAAACTATCTTAGTGGGAGTAGGGCACTTGATAAACATAGAATCTATCCCTTAAACAGAACTAGTACTTTCTCTCCAAAATGTTATGTTTTGGAATTTATATATACAGTGCTGGGTGTTTGCTTTAGGTTTTCAAAAACTATGCATTTTCATCTTAAAAAGAAACCAGGTTCTATTCTTTAAGATTGTGTTTGCCTTTTAAAGTACAGATTGTCAGTAAAAAGACGTAATAAAAATAAGTATTCTACAATGTACTATAGTCAATTTCTTCTCTATAATTCTGTATGTTTGCTAACTTGCTCTCACCTTTCCACTTGGATTTTACTATGAATTGAGTTAGATGTTAACAGTTATTGCAAATCCCAGCTTTGTGTATTTTCTCCAACAGGTATTCCCCTGAAGCCTATGCTGGCTCATCCAACCAAAGGAATTGGGGAGGTATTAAAACGCTTTGAAGAAGCAGCCTTCACTTGTGAATATAAATATGATGGGGAGCGGGCACAGGTAACAACGTTTGTTGCGAACGAAGAAAAGAACTCCTATTCTCCTCCTTTTCATTTGTAGTTCATTAACTCTTTCTTTCCATACAGATTCACATTCTAGAGAATGGAGAAGTACATATTTATAGCCGAAACCAAGAGAACAACACAACAAAGTACCCTGATATTGTCAGCCGTGTTCCCAAGGTGCGATTGTTAGAAATATCACAGAAGGGAGCAATATGGAGATGGTTTTACTAGCACAAGAGTAATTTCAATAGTCAGTGGGAGGAATGCTTTAAAAAATGGTACTGGATTGAGAACTTGCAGCGTGCAGAAATTCAGTTGAGTTAAAATTATATTCTTGTGCAGGTGAAAAACAGCACTGTGAAATCATGCATTTTGGATGCAGAGGCAGTGGCCTGGGACCCTGTTTCAAAACAGATTCTTCCATTCCAAATATTGACCACCCGCAAGCGCAAGGTAAAACATGGCTGGATAATTCTAGAATGTGTTAATCATTGTCCCTGCTACAGTCCTTTCTTTAGGGCAGGTGTGTCAAATACAAAGGCAGCGGGCCGTATCCACCCATGATGAGGCCAAAACGGGCCCGCATTGCTATCCTGGAAACTATTAAGAGTCCGGCCCGTGTCACTTTGGCCCAGCCAATGCCTTCTGGGTGGGCATGTCCGCACACAGGCCCAATTCTCTGTTGCCGAGTGCACAGCAACTAAAATAATCTGGGACTACAATAAAAAAAAAAAAGTTCAGACTTTCCAAACTTGTGAGATTTTTTTTTTTAGAAGTTGTAAGGTTTGAACTATTTTTTTATAGTAATTATAGTACAGTTGTGGTCAAAATTATTCAACCCCCAATGCTGTAAAGGGGTTTTGGGACTATAGTGTACATTTGGAATTGTATTCAGAATGAAATCCTACAAGGACGTTTTAAAGAACCAAATGCAACTAA
>JAPKID020007438.1:0-10272 GCA_026931265.2 Tropidonophis doriae | reverse complement strand
GACTTTTAATTTGCCTGTGCACCGCCCCGAGTCCCCTTCGGGGGAGAGGGGGCGGTCTATAAATCCGAAAATAATAAATAAAATAAATAAAATTTTCAAAAAATCTGTTCAATGTTTATTTGTTCCAACAAATCTTAATCAAGAAACATATAATGAAATCAAATGTTTTTACAGCATACGAATAAACATTGGAGCTATATGGATAATCATACAATTTTCCCTTATTCTAACTGCAAAGTCGAATTGCTCAATTCAATACAAATAATAATAATAATTCCAAGGGCATTTCAGAGTTTCTCCAATTTCTAAAACACTCAAAAAATATATTCCATTGTGATGTAGGCAATGCAAATTTGATGGTGCTCATGTGCCTGATTTACAGACTGTCCAAACTGAAATGATGTTATTTATTTGCAGATATTCATAACAAACATCAGTCCACCATATTACAGATGTAGCCGTTATAAGCTTATACATATATGAGATGTATTTTTATAAGCTCTATAAAAATATGTGTCTTCACAATGCCACCTGTTGCCCAGGGGCTTGGGGAAACAAAGTGGGATGGAGCTTGTCAAGTGGCTTGTTTCATTGTTTATTGTCACCAGAGGGATGGAGGGTTATTGTTTTTACTTTTTTTATATTGTGTTTTTTATTTTTTGTAAGCTGTCTGAGGTCAGTGTAAGCAAGTGGATGGCCATTTAAATCCTCTAAATAAAGTAAAATATGAAAAAAAATCAAGTAATCCAAACTGCATGATAAATGAAGGTATTTTCATATACAATTATAAACATCCAAAACAGTTTATTATAAGAAAAGGATGTATATATTAATTTATCAACATTTTTTTTGCTTGGTTCCAATCAAAGTACTCAAATAAGCAAGGATTCAGATACTATGGATGACATGGTATGTATGTGATAGAGCTTGAGACTAATTTTATACATGACACTTAATGTCATTAACATTAAACTATAAGATTGCTTTAAGAAATAAAACAAAGAAGTAAAACATAATACCTTCCCAGCTGCAGGATCCTGAAGATTTAAATAAGAAGGAGGTAGAATAGTTGCTACTGGTATGTTATGTTCTCGAGATGTTAGTTGATCATCTTTCAGCAAAGGCAGCCAAGCATATCCCACTGCATCGAAAACAGATGTTAACACTAAAACATTTGATATTTTTAAATATAACCAAATAACAGTTATCAGAAAATAGATATTGTCTCAAATGCTTGACCTAATTTAGGGAAAATATACAGGAATAATACAGACAGTGAGTATTTGAGCAAAAATTCAGTATAGGTACCTGAGGTTTCCAGGGCTTCTTTCTTTTTGGTATTAGCTTTTGCATTTATATCACAGGTAACATGATAAAATGAAAATAGAATATGATGTTTCTTATGAAGTTGTGTTGGCAGTTCAATTTTTATCTGAAACGTAAAACATTACATCCATCTTAAGTGTTAACTGAATGAAAGCACAGAGAAGGTGGTGGGGCCTGATTCTGATTTTTTATATGTGCTTTTAAAGGTCAAAAAGAATTCATTACAGATAATATATATCAGGATTACCAAGGACAATATATTACCAAGATCAGGTTGGCATAGGAGGGGGAGGAGAATAATGTGCTTATTTGGTTTTAAGAGAGATACCAATCATGATCCCATAAGTAAAGGCTTCAAGAGAAATGCCAGGCATAGTGGCATATCTGTAGTCAAACAAGAATCTCTGTTGGCTTTCAAAGACACTGCTCTGCAGTAAGTAAATGCTAAGTCCTTGGACTTATAACCGAGCCTTTCCATTAGCTCAGGTGTGCCATCAGGTTGGTGGGAGAATTGCAGGCCCCCTATAGGTTAATAGTCTGATAGCCAGCTGTATTACAGAGCTGTCAGACAGGCAGTTAGTCAATTACTGTTCTTGTTCGTGTTTGCATTAAACTTTTGAAACAGCTGCCTGCGTCCGTGTCTTTTACCTCAGAGCTCAGTTCTGAGCACTGGTGATGAGGATGACGACTGTTCCCACATTTGCCCCGTTTGTACCTGAGAGGGAGTCATGGGATACTTTCATAGAGGGTTTCGATTGTTTTATGATCACCAATGATTTTGGTGAGATTTCTGCAGAGTTAGACTGTTATTTTCTAAGCTCCTGCGGGCCAGATATGTTTTCTAATGCCCAGGTGCTTTTAGCTCTGGCTATTGTACATTCCCTGCCTTGGGATGTTTTAATGACTAAGTTGAAGGGACATTATGCCCCAACGCTGTCACATTTTGCCAGGTGCTATGCGTTCTGGCGTTGCTGCCAGAAGGCGGAGTCTGTCAGCCATTATTTGGCATTGTTAAGAAGTGCAGCTATACATTGCGAGTTTACCAATTTCAATGAGGCACTCTTAGAGCAATTGATTTGGGGCACCATAGATGTGAGACTGCAGAGCAGACTGCTCACTCGTTCTGAGTTAACATTACAGATTGCTGTTGTTAAGGCAAGGACGGCTGAGCAATCAGCTCATTCCGCAGCTGAGATTCAAAAGTATCACGTTGGCCAACCAATATTGCCAGTATCTGCCGTCAATGATCATGAGCCTTTCAATGACGACGACACGGCTGAGGGAAACTCCGAAGTGCGCTGCCTCAAGATGATGACTTGGTCAGGGAAAATGTCCACCACCTCACAGAATGGCTGTCTCAGCTGTGGCGGGAATCACAGGTGGTCATCGTGTAAGTTCAAAAATTCCCAGTGGCACTGTTGTGGGAAGATGGGTCACCTGGCTTACGTTTGCCATGCCGTGCTGCCCTTGTCTGAGCCTTGGACCAGCCGGCCGCCATCTAGGGTGACCGACTGCTAGAAAAACAGAACTGGGGCAGACTGTCATGATATTGGGGATTTTACTGAGGAGGCTGACTGGGTGGTTAACACTGCTTTCACGGGGAGGCTGGGTGGTAATAAGATGTTTTTAACAGTTCTGCTAGAGAGTAGCCTGTGTAATATGGAGATTGATATGAGCTCCTTGAAATCTATCATTCGTCAAGTACCCTGAAGAAGTTAGCGCCCTCAGTCTCCAAGCGTTGCCTTGCCCCGAATGAGTGCAGGCTTAAGGATTATCAAAGGAACATTATTAATGTATTGGGCTGTGGGGAATTTAGTGTTGAGTATGGCAAATTTAAGGGTGCCTTGCATCAGTGGTGGTTGCAGACCCATTGGCTACATTGTTAGGGCTCGATTGGTTTGCCTTTTTGGGTCTGGCTATCTCAGGGGTCAATGGAATCCAGCCTTCGGCCACTGTGGAGGATTTGTTCCAGGAATTCGCTGACATTTTCAGTGAATCGTTAGGTAAATATAGGGGATCTCCTGTATCGTTTAACCTTGATCCACAGGTGGCGCCGGTGCACCTTAAGGCTCGTAGAGTTCCGTTTGTCCTTCGGGTGAAGGTGGACATAGAGTTGATAAGTTGATAGCCCAGGGAATATTAAAACTGGTGGATTATGCCAGATGGAGATCCGTGTACTGATTCCCTTGAAATCAGATGGCTCCATTAGGATCTGCACTGATTACCGATCCACTTTGAACAGGGCGCTGCAGGCTAACCCGTACCTGGTTCCAGTTGTGCAGCATTTGTTACACTCCTTGGGCCGCTGCTATCAAATGGGATTGCTGTTCTGAAGTAACCTTAGTGCTGTGGAATACCTAGACCTGCTGTCAATGGCCATAAAGATAAGTGGTTTTGGTGCTCATGGCCTTTATAAGGCAGCCACAGACTTGACCTAAATCACTGAGGTCCTAATACTTAGCAGAGATTGCTAAGTATTCACATTATTTTTGTCTTTGGGTAATAGCAATGTCAGCTTCCTATAGGAATCACTCTCTGTAACTGTTCCCAATTAAAGGAAGACAGGATCTGTTCTATCATCCCATGTGCCTGATGGAGCCTGGAGGTTTCAAATGGAGTTGGGGATTATTCTTGAATCTCTGATGCATAGTGTAAGAGGACTTGGTCACCACTCGAAATGAGAGGGAATGGTAGTCTCTCCCATGTTTCAAAGTCCCTAGAGTACCACTTGAGAAAATAGTACTTGTCTTACCAAACACATCTAAGAGCCTTTATTAAGGACTACTTAATGGTGAAAACAGTGACAAAACATAAACGTTGTTCTGTTCCTAATACATATGTAGATAATTAGCTAGTGGACCTATTTAGGATTAGCTCAGATCCTACTGGGGAGCAAATCCTCCTGGAAAGATCACTGTAAGAAGTATTCAAGACATGTGGGGAATAAAGTTACTTAGATTTGGACTCTGGCTGCGCAGAGTTTTTGGTATAATCTGCTCGAAGTATAATCAGCTAAAATATCTGGGAAGATTTGAGCCTCTTGGCTTGAGGAAATGGATAGAATCTTCAGAACCGTAAACTCAGTCACCTATATACTAGGGTCATAATCTTCCTGGTTAAACTTGCCTAGGAGGTGAAGTATGGTGAGTGCAGGCCATGGTTAACTTTTCCTTGAGCAAGTAGGTCATCCCATCTGCCTTAAGGAAGAGATGGTCCACATTGTGTTCAAGAAATCATCATGTACGTGGTCTATTTCTGGTCTATTCAATCTTCTATTTTAGGGGAAGGTTCTGGAGAAGGTGGTCAGCCTGCATTTTTAGAGAGCTGGAAGAAATTGACTATTTGGACCCTTTTAAATCAGATTCTGGCCACGAAATAGTACTCAGACTTCAAAATGAAAATGGTATTCTTGCCTACTTGGATCTAGCAGCAGCTTTTGATAATATTAAATATCCTTCTAATTTAAGGTGTAGGAATAGAATGGCGTGGTGTTGCAATGCTTGCTTTTCTTCTTCTAAAGTTAGTCCATTCAGTGTTGCTAGGTAGGGGAAAAGATCAAGTCCTAGGCACCTGGTTTTCAGAGTTACTTAGGGTTAGTTTTTCCACTTTGAGTTATTTGAAAAATATAAATAAATATATAAAAACATAATACAAAATAAAAGCCCCTTGTAGCAGACAGTCATGTTATTTCTGTGATTTGTTGTCGTTATCTGTGTCTTAATAAACTGCTTCCCCATCAACAAATTTTTGCATAATCTGAATCCCTTCTGTCACACAATGCCATCTGATGAAATACAGGAAGCATGCCTTTTGTCATGGCACTTGCCCTATAGAGAAGGGATGCCAAACTCACGCCATCACGGTGGTGACATATCAGGACTTCCCCCCCCCCCTACGCTAAACCAGGTGGGGGCATAGCCAGTGTGTGATGCATCCGGCCCATGGGCTGGAAGTTTGGCAGCCGAGCTATAAAGTATCTTACCTCCCAAAGGCAATGACCCCTACCATGAAAGCTTTTTGAAAGCCACTGAAGACCTGAGTGTTCTTATGGGTCAGGGTGTTGAGTTATTCTGCTATGAAAGTTGTTTTTAAGAAATACTAATGTCCTTAACAACCTATTTTTTCAAAAATATCTTTGATAAACTTGTCTATTATAACAGCATGTATAAAATCACAGAAAGGGAAGACTGACCTCATCGTAGAAATCAGGGTTTTGTGAATGATGTAGCACAGCTGTATAAGCTGCTGATGTAAATAACGGTCCACCAGGCTTCCCATAGATACACTGTTTAAAGAGACATTGCTTTAAGTTTTGTAGTCTTTACTAGAAATAACTGATTCTGAAGTCATATCTTAGAAGACTTTTTCAGCCTTATACCATCGCAGAACCTTTGGGCCAAAAACATATTAAAAAAATTAAAAATGTCTGAAATCTAATGAGATTTCACGTGGAGAATGCCAAAAAAGATCTGATAAGCAAACTCACAAGATTTTGGAGTATTAAAAACAAAACAAAATTGGAGGGGACTTTTTTTTCAGGGCATCCTATAAAATTACATGATTGTACAACAGATTCAAAAAAAGTGGTATACATGGTATTTTTTAAATAAACTACCAAGAGAAAAATGTACGACATCAGAGGTCAAAATGAAAAGAATCAAATTAGTAAAACTACTTTATTTCTTGATTTTAGATTAAATACCTATTAATAATATTTTTATTTAGTAGTTTCTAGCAATAGCCTCCATCTACTCATCCCATCAAATAATTTTTAAAAAAAAGCTAGGGACAAAAAAGCTAGGAACACAAAAAATCTTTGATGAGCTTATATAGCTCTCTGAAACATAGAAGCTAATGACAATGATCTGTGTATTCACACACGGAATGCATCTGTGTATTCACACAGCACTTCTCCTGCTGATCATTCACCTTCAACATGATATTTACCTCAGTTATGAAAGTACATTGAGATTTATCAAGAATTTTGTATTTCATCATGTTGCATAAAATCTTGTCAGCAGAATTGGCATTTGCCAGAAAAGCCTTGCATTTATTGCTGTTATAAACAACTGCTATGGAAATATTGGCAAAAATAATAGGCTGATGATTTTGTAAAAGTTATAGATCATAATTGCTTCACCACAGGGTATCCAAGGAAATCTGCTCCACCATATTATGCTGCAGCTGGAATTCATCTGGACTCACCTTCACTGGCTTGGCGCCTTCTTCATCTGAGTTTTTAAATTCAATACACACTGTTATATTCCGTGCCTGTAATACAAATGTAAATAAGATCACTAGCTTTCCACTTAAAAGTTCTGTGAAACACAGTCTTTTCCAGAACTGTCACATTGCTGCCAGCAGAGAGTAAAGCCCAGAAGTGAAATAAATTCAGAGTGGAAAAATGGAAAGATTTAACTTCTTCATGATACTCCAGGTCAGCTAAATTATTTTAAAAGTAAATATATTAAGAATGTAGAACATATGAAAAAACATTGAATATTTTAGATGTCAAAAATAATTTAAAAAGTAGCATGTGCATGTATCCACATATAAACACGAACGAAAACACCCAGAAAATAAAAACTGGAAAATCTGCTTATGTTTAATTTTTATGTGGATGGCTTTGAAATAAGCCCCAGGTTTTCAATGGAACCTATTTTTCTGAAAGTATGAATCACTACTGCATATTAAGTTATAGTATAGTACCTATTCTATTGCCATTCAATTTGAATGTTGAAATAGCCATGAAAGGTTAATTTGAGGAAAGCAAGAAGAGAAAAATGGCCACCAAGAATACTAATTCATATACCAGCAATAAAATCAACCAGGTGGTTTTAATATAAATATATACACGTGACTGAGATTTCAAAGACAGTAAGTTTCATGTTCTAAATGTGGGAAAAATCATCCTTATGAAGTAAGTGATATAAGTGGATCAGTTGATGGCCTTCAATAGGGAACAATAAACAAATGAATCAGAAAAAGTATCCACTATTTCTTTTGCCTACCAACTGTTCTCTTACTAGGATAACCCTTAGGTTAAACCATTCCAGCATTATACAGGTACTTCTCAATTTATGGCCACAATTGGACTAGGATTTCCATTGCTAATCAAGGTGATTCCTATGTAAGTCATGCCTGGTTTGACAAACTTTTTTGATGTAGTTGTTATTGAATCACTGCAGTTCAGTGAATAAAAAAAATTGTTATGTGAATCTGGCTTAACTCATTGACTTTGCCTCTTGGAAGCTATCTGGCAAGGACACAAATGGCAATGACATGATTGTGTGACATTGCAACTGTGATAAAATACATGCCGGGTGCCAGGCGCTCAAATTTTTATCATGTGATTGTAGTGAAGGTGCATTGGTTGTAAGTGTGAAGACTGGCCATAAGTCCTAGCACTTTTCTTCCAGTGCATTTGTAACTTTGAATGGTGATTAAACAAATAGTTACAATTTGGAATACTACCTGTATTCCAAATTGCCCATCAAACTTATAAAGTCTATTTTTAAGTAAACCTGCTAAAGTTTGCTTGGCCATTGTACTATTGATGGTCGTACCTTGTTGAAGCATTTTTGGTTATCATATTTCAGATGCTTGGGATAGATATACATTTGGTTTTTATATATTTTATAAGCCTGGGAATATTTTGTAGATTCTTGAACAAATTCTTCCACTTCTACTGTTGGTTCATAGTCCTTGATATTATTGAAGGGCTTGTTTGGTATAAAAGATGATGTTACAGAGTCTGGAGGGAAAGAAACAAAAGAAAAATCCATTCACTACTTAAAATATTGCCCTTTTTAGAAAAGATTGCAATCTATGCAGTCTTTTATGGACCTTTCCCCAACAATAGTTATTTACTATTGGAGTAATAGTTACTTCAAAAAATTATCAGCTAATGAAATGATGATTTTTTTAAAAAATATAAGACTGACAGATGGATATCACCAAGTATCTGTCAGTAGAATGCAGGAGGATAAATGTCTTTTTTTCTCTGTTGCCACATGTATAATTTTTACATTGTTCCAAATAACCATTGGGAATAGATTTTGCAAGTGTACCATGATTGAATGAGGAAGGAAGATGGCCACTGAAATTCACCTCTCTACTCTGTTTATTACATGCAATCCTCCAGTGGAGGGACCCAATAATATATGATGCTTATTTAAGCCACAAAGCTTCTATCACATATATTTATGTGGAATTGAAAGTTGAAATGGAAAAATCTGATTAACAGTAGAAATTATTTTCTACTGTTGGAAAATAGTAATTCTATAAGCTAATTATTTTAGCTTATATTTAAGAAATTTTGAAAGGTATTTCTTAAATTAGTGATCCAGTTCTAGAAATATATGACAAAATACGTATAAAATCTGATCATTCACAGAGCACATTTTGAAGTAGAAAATGTAGTCTTTCTAACCACCTTTCATTAGCAAATACCAATATGCATTATATATTTTATGCATAGTACCATGATTTCAAATGTTGCCCTATTAACAAGGTAAAATTTATATGTCTCTTGATCTCCTGCCTGAATGCTGCTCTTGAGCACAGCAACCACAAAAATCAATTTAAAACACATAAATTATAAAGGAACCATCTTAAAACAACAGCAAAAAATAGCACTGTCTTCTTGGATGGTTCATGCATTGTAGACTTTTTATAAAATGAGTTCATACTTGGATGCTCCAAAAGTAGCCAGTCAACAGCAATTTCTAAACTTCCAGGGATAATCTGAATTTTATTAATTTTCTCAGTTCTGCAAACATAAAAATAATAATGTTTACATTATTGATATAAAAGTAAAGTGAATGCTGTAAGTAATTAAAGTATGAAGAATTAAAAACAATATTTATTTTAATATTTCTTTTAGCTCAATAGAGTTGCAGAAGTATACAATAGATGAACACACTGTATTCAAACAGCATAAAACCAGAAACAGTTACGAAATAAAAATGAAGTAAATTCATGACAATAGTGGAAAATGTATAAACACATTAAAATGATGGGTTTAAAATCGAGACACTATAAAAGTCTGATTTAGGAAACCAACCAAAAGAAATTCATATCAAAACCTGCTCAGGTGAATTCTTCCTCATGTCCCAGAAGGCCTTTATCACCAAGTGCATGGGGAAAAGATCACAGATTGATCTTATTAATTCAGAAAGTTTATTATATATACTATATATCCAAATATAGTAAAAAACCATATCCTAAAAAATGAAATACAGATAGTCCTCATTTAATGATCATTCAAAGTTACAATGGCACTGAAAAAAGTGACTTATCACCATGGTTCATTGCAGCATCTTCATGGTCATGTGACCAAAATTCAGATGCTTGTCAACTGCATGCATTTATGACTGTTGCAGTATCCCAGGGACATGTGATCACCTTTTGAGAACTTCTGACAAAGTCAGTGGAGAAGTCAGATTCATTTAGCAACCGTATTACTAACTGAACAACTGAGGTGATTCACTTAACAACGGTGGCAAGAAAAATCATAAAATGCAGCAAAATTCACTTAGCAACCGTCTTGATTAGCAAAGGAAATTTTGGGAACAATTGGGGTCATAAGTCAATGTCTACCTATATAATTAATTTTTTTTAAAAAAACTATCTATTTTACCAAGCGAGGACCAAATGAGCTTTTTAGTGAAAATGGTGCCTGCTAAACATAAGGTTTATGTCCTCATGTTATGGAAAATAAATGGCTGAACAGAGGAACAGATATTCTGCCTATATCTCAAAACAGGACTGAAAATCTTCAAGGCATGAAGTTATGAATAAGACTTGAGCAGACTTATAAGACAAATATGTTTTCTTCATAGAGTCACATATTATGCCAAAAGTGCAAATGGGATCAATAAATAAAACATGGTTTGTTATTGACTTACAGGCTTTAATTGTTGGTTAATATCCTATCTCCAATCT
>JAPKID020007437.1:0-10273 GCA_026931265.2 Tropidonophis doriae | reverse complement strand
ACTCTTTCTAGAGTCTCCACATCTTTTCTACATTGTGGCAACCAAAACTGAATGCAGTATTCCAAGTGTAGCCTTACTAAGGCATTATAAAGTGGTATTAACACTTCACGTGATCTTGATTCTAGGCTGTTTATTCAGCCTAGAACTGTGTTGGCTTTTTTGGCAGCTGTGCACATGGCTGGCTCATATTTCAATGGTTGTTCACTATGATTCCAAGATCCCTCTCACAGTTGCTACTACTATACTAAGTCTGTAACTTCTTCCTGATTCCCCATTAAAATATTCACCAAGATTAATCCTGCTTAGTTTTTGAGCCAGGCAAAACCAGCCAGATATCAGAAATGGTGAGATATATCATTAAAGTTCCATGCTTATTTCTGCAATGATATTTTGTCATTTCTTCTTTTCTTCATGTACTGATTATATCCTTTCTTTCTGTTTTATCAAATGCCCCTGTCTTCTTATCCCTGTCTCCAAGTTCCTTTATTTTTCTCTTATAAAGAAATATCCATTTACGGTAACTCTTTCTCACATTCCTCAAAAGCAACAATGAACCATTTCATCACACCTATTATGAATGTATCATAGCACTGATTTTGTTGTGAAAAGGTACAGCCATGTGTTGACCGCTAATCCACTTACATCTTTCAGCACAATCCAAAATTCTGGATAATAGCAAAATATTCACACACTTGGCTGACTGAGGTTTTCTGACAAACATGACCTCCCACTAATATAAAAAGGTTGCTAGCTCTAGATTATGCACTGATTCATACCTACACATCTTCAGTATACTAAACATGTGCAAAACTGACTGCCTAAGATTATAACCATAATTTTCCCTTTATGAGAACCTGACACAAACCACCCCAATTCATATTTAGCCATTATGTCTATGCTGCAGTATGGCATGCTTTCAGTGGCCCATCTTAAGTATTTGTGTAAAAATTATACACAAATAACAAAAACAAGCAAAACAAGCAAAAAACAGTCCATTTTTCAATCATTTCTGCACTCCCCAGCCTCCAGGAGCACTCTATAAGCCTCCTAAAGGCTATGCACTGCCATTTTGGTGAAGGGGGCATGGTTTCAGGAGGCAAAAAATGTTGTATTCAGTGTATAAAATGCACTTAGATTTTCAGCTTCTTTTTTGAGGGAAAAAGGTGCATCTTATACTCTGAAAAATACGGCAGATTGCTTTTGTGGGTACTCTAAGAACTATGAAATCATTATGAACCATCTGTTTCTAGGCTTTCATTAGATTGCCCCTGGTTTTTTTTGGAAAAGAATGTATTTCGCCAAATAGCGAGAGAGAGAGATTCAAAACTGAAAACATGTAGTCTAATTTATGTTTCTTCCTTTCTGTCCTCTGTATTAAGATTACCTTAGTAACATCTTGATAAACCCTATTAAAAAGAATTATGGGAGGGAGAAGGGAAATATTTTCCCCCTTTGAAGTCTGGCATTACTTCATCTTATATATGACTCGTAACTATTATCACCAGGTAAACATGGCAGCAGAACAGACCAGATCTTCTAGTCCCAACCACCATGGTTGCCAGGTAGTATACAAGTCTTCTTTCCTATTAATATCTCTGAAACTATGAGAGGACATGCCACTGCAAACTTTCACAGCTCTCTTCCTCCCGCTTGCTGGAGCATGAAGACGCTCACATTTGGCAAGTCAGCAACTTGGTTAAGACCTTCCCTCACAAAGGCAATGCTCTAGCACAGGGGTATCAAACTCAATTTCATTGAAGGCGGCATCAGGGTTGTGTTTTACCTCAGTGGGGGAATGAGGGTGTGGCCAGGGTGGGCGTGGCCAGCTTGACATACCTGTCAGGTGGCCTGAGTGCTCTGCCAGTGAAAACGGACTCCCGAGCTCCATTTTTGGCTGCCACGGTCTTCTGCAACCCTCTGCCAGTGAAAACAGAGCTGGGGAGGTCTTGTTTTTCAACCTAATTTCTTATTCAGTCCTTGTTCCCCCTGAAACTGATTGGTTTTTGGTATTGACTGCTGCTTGCAATGTCCTATGGTAAAGGTAAGGGTTTCCTTCACATAGGGGCGGTGCTCATCTATGTTTCAAAGCTGAAGAGCCACTGCTGTCTGAAGATGTCATGTGGCCGGAATGACTGAAGGAGCACAGAACTCGGTTACCTTCCCACCAAAGATGGTTCCTATTTTTCTACTTGCATTTTTACATGCTTTTGAATTGCTAGGTTGGCAGAAGCTGGGACAACTAATGGGAGCTCACTCCATTACACGGAGCTAGGGATTCGAACCACCAAACTGCCAACCTTTCCGATCGACAAGCTCAGTGTCTTAGCCACTGAGCCACCATGTCCCTGCAGTGTCCTAATTCACTCTAAATCACTGACCCATTGATCAATCCTGAAAAACTGGAACTTTGAGGTGTAGAGGCCAAAGGAGTACAATGGAATTGAATAAGTAAATGCTAAACCTAAACTAAAGTTTAGATTTAATCTTGGACTGTGTTCGCACTCTTGGAAATCCAACACTGTAAATGTCAAAATCTAAAAATCTGTGAATTAAAGTTCTTCGAGATCCCATGAGCTACAAATATAAGCTCCTTGGTTTGAGAATGAGGTTGTATTCACTTGACAAACTTATATATGACTATGATTTATTTAACCCAGTTTTCCAGTTTCATATAAGGCACTAATCTATAAACAAAGTATATGGGCGAGGTTGACTCAAATCACAAGGCTAAAATGTGCTTAGCTAGTTTGTGGTTTGGTGTGTTGTGTGAACAAGGTCTGAATGTTAAATCTTGCCCAAGAAACCAAACACAAACCAAAGGAGGCAAGAGACTCAGAACACCAAAGTACTTCATTTAAAGCAGTGTTTCTCAACCCGGGGCAAGTTTAAAACACATGGACTTCTACTCCCAGAATTGGGTGCGGAATTCTGGGAATGTTGTGTCTTAAAGTTGCCAAGGTTGAAAAACAGTGATGTAAAGTAGCCTCAGTTTTCAGTTCCATTAGAAACCCATCTCACAGAAGGCAAGCCTACGAAAACCCTCCCCAAACCTTCCCCCTCAAATAATGTGCCTAAAATCCTGCCTACAAGAGTGAGCCACAAAATGCAAATTCTCTGCTTTGAGCAGTTCTCTTTTCTCATGCAGAATCACCCCTCCCCACCTCTCTCACCCCACATTCCCAGCATACAAATTGCATGAGCCAATCACTCATTTCCCACACACAAACTGTCACACACGTATACATACTAACTCCTTGAGAGAAAATACACCCAACCATTCAAAAGACACACCTAGATCCTTTCCCAGCTTTCTCCCTTTCCCTATTAGTTAGCTAGCCTCCCCATTCTCTTCCTGCCCCAGTATTGGTTTTCTGACTACCTCCACCCCGTGCGTCAGATAGTTTCAATAGAATAACTGAGTTGGAAGGGATCTTGGAGGTCTTCTAGTCCAAGGTCCCTTCCAACTCTGTTATTCTATTTCCCGGCTTAGGCAGGAAATCCTGCACCACTTCAGACAATTTTTTTTAAAGGTAAAACTCCTTAATGAATAGACAATGTTTGTTGAAGCAATTTTTTGAATTGCTTTCTAAGCTATCACATCCCTAAATTATAATGTATGACTATGTCCTCTGTCCTGTTAATTTGATGTTCATACAGATCAATGCCTGCATAGGTCTACTGAGAAGTGATGTACTATAGAACCAAAATATGTAGTTAAGTATTAAGAATGTACTTGCTAGTTGATTTTTTAATGCTTATTAGAGAATTATCTATCGGTCAGGTATTTTCTTAACCAATTCTTTTTTATCTTAAATCTTGGCAGCATCCTAAATCTTGGACAATTACGATATGTCCCTACCAAGCAATCTCCTACTGTATATTTGGCTACTCATGGTCTCACTGGTCACTAAAATATTACACTGGATTTTGTATTCCAGTTTGCATTACTGTATAATTAAACCATAATTACTATTTCTCCAATCCTTTTGTGGCTGTGTGTGCCTTTAAGTCAATGCTGACTCTGGGCACCTTCTTGTAGCAGCAAAAATATTGATGGCTTACATGGATTTTAAATATTTTTTAAAATCATGAGGTTTGTGGGGAAAGTTGCATAATTTTATACCTGCACTTCAGAAAAACCAGCTTTGTCTAGTGGGAATGGAATGGAATAGAATAGAATAGAATAGAATAGAATAGAATAGAATAGAATCTCTCCCTCAATTATCCTATGACTGTGCTCAACCCTACATCTTGATTAGGCAGTTACAGTGGAATCAATTATTTCCACCTTTTTTTATTTAGGGCACAGTGGCACTTCCAGAACCCTGACTGAGATCCTTGGAGGTGACAGGAGAATGAGGTTTCCAAGTTCTGAAGCTCTGCAGTGTGTAAGCAGTTCACCGCCCCTCAAAACATCTACCGATTACCTGCCACTCTTCATTTCTCTGAAAAACCTCTGAAGAAAAGATTTCACATTGTTGGTGGCCAAGCATTCTGTGTCAATCATCTTTATCCACAGGAATCACAGTTAATGATTGGAACAAAGAGAAAGTGCCTATGACCATGACCTTATCGATGCCTATTCTAGATATATCACTGTAGGTGAGTGCAAGAATATTTTTTTTATTTGCCAAATGTGTACAAGATAACAGGTATTAACATAAACATGGACATGAACAAATGAAATAAGTAAAATGAATGGGTACAATAGGGCAAGGATGGAAGGCACGCTGGTGCGCTTATGCACGCCCCTTTAAGGACCTCTTAGGAATGGGGTGAGGTCCACATCAACAGTTTCAAGGTTGAAGCTGTGGGGGTTAGAGGATGTAACAACGGTGTCGGGTAGAGCATTCCAGGCATTGACCACTCTGTTACTGAAGTCGTATTTCCTGCAATCGAGTTTGGAACGGTTTACTTTGAGTTTGTATCGATTGTTTGCCTGTGTATTTTTGAGGTTGAAGCTGATTATGTGGCATTCATCTGTGAGTGTGGAAAAGGATGGGATCACAGTCACAATAATAGGAACTAAATGGTACAAACAGATTCATTGGACTTGCTACTACTCCAAAACAGCACTTGCTATTACCCTTTCTATGCATCCAATATCTAGAGGTGGGCTGTGTTCACACAGAACTAGTCAGGTCAATTGACGGATGCTATTTTTTGTTGGTTTGCATATCAGTTAGATGGTAATTCTTTTATGGCTTAGCTTGGTAGTCTAAATTCAAACTGGTTTGGTTAATTTATGGTGTAATATATGATCCAGACCCAGAATCCAAGTTTGTCTAATAACCAGGTTAAACATCTTATGTGACCACACTTATTCAGTAACATTATTGTACTGAAACTTCCAGATGGATAATATGAATTGTGGTGTATTTCTACATAGGTCGGACACTACTGTACTTAGGAATCAGAAAGGATTATATCAAACCACTCTCTTCCTTTGCTTGTGTTATAGAATATGTAGGCTTTTATATACAGTATCTGTCTCACCCAACAAGCATACTCAATCTTTTTCTAATTACTTTAGTTATTAAAACATAGTCTACAAGCACGTACATTTTCATTCACATAAATACCTATCAAAAGGGAAGAAAGAGAACAACCTTCTTCACTGTTGCCTATGCTCAGTCGTTTTACCAAAGATGCAGAATTTTGCAACATACTGTACATCTAGAAACATACACCTCCCATTTTGGATTGTGATGAGGTCCTAAAGATTTGGGGTGGGGGGATTCCATTCTAAGTGAAAGGTGCTGTTTTTTTATGTCAGGGTGAAAGGGGAACAAAGCAAAAGAGATCTTCTGTCAGCTAATTAATACAACTCCAACAGGGTAAGCTTGGACACGTTCCTGGGTTCTTGTGATGCTCCTTCTGATTTCTTTCAGCAAAATTGTTTCATCATGCTGAAAAGAAACATTTTTTCCCATTGCAGCATTGCAACGTTAATTTATCTTCCTGACGTGCATAAATTTGGCTCATAAAACTTCTGCGGACACAGATCTTATTGGCAGCATAGTGTAAGAAGTGGGGGGGGGGGGGAGAGAAAGTTATAAATCTTGTTTCGAGACCTACGATAATTATTAGTGTCTTTGGGAGTCATGTGAATGATCAAACGGCCCCTGTTACTAATGAACTGCTGTTGCAATCAGATAGTAAACCCGTGATATTTATAGAAAACAAACAAGTCCCCTGTGCTTATTTTGAAGAGGCTGAAGACTTGGGACAGCCTTAATAACAGCTTGATTTTCTCACTCCCCCTCACTGAATCTTGACTTTGATTGGGTTATCATGCAGTGTCCTTGATCAGGGAGCCAATCAGAAAACAGCTTATGAATAAAAAAAAAAGTCAGTGTGAGACTACTCAGTCAGATTTAGGGATGAGGCAGGTTTTTTTCTATGCATGGATTTCTTAATGCTGAGGAGCCCGATTAGCCGTCCCCCAACCTGGTGTAGGATTTCCAGTACGCTTCAAAAGGTTGCTGCTGAACTGTGAATTTTAGTGGAACAGAATGTGAAAATGATTAGATACATGGGAGGAAGTAATGTCTTCCTCAGTGTATTTAATTTAATGGGGAGGGAGAAGCAACCTTGAGACAATTATGACCTGGATGACTGAGAATCTCCACAGACATCAATTAAATCAAGTATTGATTTCATACTATCCCCATTTATTTTTTTATAATACGACTTCCGATCTGTTCTCCGAGGACATGGTGAGAGTCTGCCCACTTCACAAATAGAATTTTAAAAATTCTCAATCTTGGCATCTTAAAGATAGGTACACTTCAACTCCCAGAACTATCCAGCCGGGATAGCTGACAATAGCTCAGAAATCCGCATTTACACTCAGACAAGAACTAACAAGGATCAAAGATAGAACACGGAAGGAATATTACACCAATGTAATATACAAGATCAATTGCAACAACAGTGATATGCCAGACAAACAGGACAACAATTAAAACCAGAATTCATGAACACCAGCTAGCAGTTAAACAGCATGACCAGAAGTCCCTGATCTTCATCCACATAGACAATGAACACCAGTTAGACTGGGACAAAGCCGAAATCATCGGCCATGCCAAAACTCGTCACGCACTAAAACCTGGCACTCTACAAATGGATCCATCAACAAACACATTGACTTAGAACCAGTATACACACCTATAAGGAAATGGATCATTTGAACAGCCAATCAACAATAGAATCACCCATCCCCCTCACCAATTGAATTTCACACCTCACAAACAACCAGTCACATAACCAACAGATCTCAACACCACACAGGATTTATATAAACAGAGAAGAAACCGAACAAGATGCTTCACCCAAAAAAACCCTGAAGATGTTACCTAGCTTGGTAACGAAACGTCCAGGAGCAGCAAGCTCTGAGAACAAACCACTGACAAAATAGCTGACAAGGTTGGGAAACACTATTTTAGACCTTAAAACAAGCAAGGAGGTAGACCTTTTGTTAAAAATACCTTTCAATGCAAGGATAGCTAAGCTTTCAAGGTCCACAAAACTCTTCCTTGGGCGGTGCTCTTGAAACATGAGAGGAAAAATAAATTAATTGCTCTGTATCCTGAAGTCAGGGAAGTTTCTCTACCAATTAGGGGTTTGTTTGTTTGTTTCCTTCTCCTTAAAATAAAATATTTGACCACCTAGCAGCAATTGTGAATATCAGTAGAATCAGTGGTGGGTTCCTACCGGCGCTCTTACTGGTTTGCTGTATGCGTGCTTGAAAGAAACTTGCTAGGAAATCAAGGAAAACAGCTGAGGAGCAGCAATTCAATCTGCTGCCCCTGATCAGCTGGGCTTCCGAAGCTGAAATAAAGGTAAGTATAACCCAGGGGTGGGCAGGCCCACTTTCAAAGTAAGAGAGAACCAGTTTGTTCTCTGCTTGACGGCAGCGCTACCAGTTCAGCGAACCAGTAGAAATCCATCACTGAGCCGAATCCAGAGACTAAGTCAGCCTTTCCTAGGCTGGGTTCAAACTTTCTAAGCATTCACATAGCCCAGATCAGTTAATGACCTAACAATTGTATGCAACAGATGTGAATCTTATTGGTGCTTAATCCTGATTAGGATTTTTGTATTTTAACAAATTCCACCTACCCAACCCATTAGAGTTAGTTGTTCGAATGGACCAAACTCAAACAAGGGGTTAACCGAGGAAGTAGATTAAGTGTGCTATGTGGATTAAGCGGTTTGAGATACTAGAAATATCTCTTGATTTTATTGCTCTGGTTTATACAAGGACGTAACAAATATTAGCAAATCCATCTACTTGCATCCATGGGCCAATTCAGGCATGTCACTTACAGTTCTGTGAATGTCATTCAAATGGTAAAAAGCAGGCACAAAGGTCAGTGGCACTATGGCGTGCAGTAAAGTAGTGTTGTGATTAACCTTTCCTTTTCTCTCTCTGTAATTCCTGCCAAAAATAATCCTGCCAAACTTCTGGTAGTCTGCAGAGTGTCTTTTGTTATGGAAAGACCGAAGGCCACATCCCAAGGGAGGCTCATGGTTTGCTCCAGAGCCTCCTTGCCCTTCTCCTTGTTGTTCACTGAACCCTTGGTCATACTGGAGACTCTTATTGTTGCCATATTGCTGCCATCTTAATCTTTCTTCCCAGAAAAGGCATCTTTCATAGGGAGTCTTCAAAGCAAAGGGTCGTGGTCACAGCCTTATTGCGGAGATCCTCAGAATTAAACACTGAGAGAAATTATAAGAATCTATGATTGTAAGGGGTGTTTTGAACCATTCCCTGAAGGGTCCTTAAAAAGAGGTGCTCAGGTGAGAAGCTGCTTTTGAGAATGAGGTGCCAACTCCAATGCCTCAATTTGACCACTGGTCCAAAGCGATTTATAGCCATCTCTATCACTGAAGCCATAGTGCATAGCACCCATTTTCATTGCCATTATATTGATGATTGATGAATATACTCAGATACAGTATATTGAAAAACAGAAAAATATCTCCTGATAAGTGAGCATTGTGGGATCATGCTACTTGTGACAGGAAACGTCGAGAAGAGCTGCATTGCCAGGTCTTCCCTCATCACCCATGTCAGTCTGCTCAGAAAATTAACTTTGTCTCATAATCCAAGTGGGTAGCAGGACAAAAATGGCACTTGCCTTGTCCTCGGACATTGTCCTTGAACAGTGTTGCAATTTGGATTCAAGGACCTCAGTATGAGAAATAGACAGCATCTAGAACAATATTTCCCCATATCGGCCATTCCCAAGTATATAAACTTCCGTTTCCAGAATTGCACAGGCAGAATGACCATTGATGAGAATTCTGGAAGAAGCCCACTCATCTGGAAATGGCCAAGGTTGGGAAACACACATCTAAAAGGTGTGTCCACTCAGAAAAGGCCTCTGCATGTTTTCCCAAGATAATTTCAAGCCCTGGAGAGTCATAGTTGTTTTTTAACACCTTACCAGGCGGTGGGATTGCACTGTGCAGCTTTTTCCCATACTTGTCAGCTCTTAGGTGTCCTACTTTTAAAGGTGGATTTAATGTTCTTCTGGAGGAATGCTAAATATACCTCCCCAGCAACTGATGGATGATAGGGCCGTGCTCAGAGGCAGGGGCCTTTCTCCTCCTGCATCTTTTCACCTGCCCTCTATCAGCTATTAGTCAGGATGAATTCTCTTTAAAAGCTAACCTGGCAAGTACAGGAAACAAGCCCTGTTTGAAAGAGCTAGACTTATTCATTACCCATGGGGATCAAAGGGAGCAAACTGATGATCAAAGGAAGACAGAAGGCTGTGGCTGCTGGAACATGTTTGAGCTATGGTGAGATGCAAGTTAGGAAATTCTCCGGTACAGAAACTTGTGCCTGGGTTTTCAAAGCAGGAGGAGTATTACATCAATGCCAGCAGAACGCTTCCATGTTATGGAATAAGTTGCAAAGTTGTATAAACAGGTGAATTAGAAATACATGGGTTGTGCATTTAACCAAAGTAGTACTATTTTGGCTGCATCTGAAGTGTTGCCAGCCAGGAAAAGTGACAACTTTGTGTACAATCACAATCAATCAGAATAGAACTGGAAGGGGCCTTGGAGATCTTCTAGTCCTATCCTTTGCTCAAGCAGGAGACCCTATATAATTTCAGACAAGTGGCTGTCCAGTCTCTTCTTTAAAGCCTCCAGAATTGAAGCACCCACAACTTCTGGAGGCAAGTTGCTCCCTCAAGGATGGGTGAATGAGTTTCTCTCCCTTCCGGTCTTTGTCTGTGTGAGAAAGGTGCATTTG
>JAPKID020007434.1:0-10274 GCA_026931265.2 Tropidonophis doriae | reverse complement strand
TCCTCCTCCTCCTCCTCCTCCTTTCTCCCCCACTCCTCTCCTCCTCCTCCTCTTCCTCTTCCTGCTCCTCTTCTCCTCATTGATGGGAGAGAGCAACTATATACTGGTTAGATCACGAGGGCCTGGAACTATAAGAGTTATTTCCAGTACGTGAGTTTTGTGCTGTGGTTAATGCATAGGGAACCCAACCATGGTGAGATGTTCAAAGAATAATATATCGCTGTTACGTGCTTGCCATGGTAAGAATAACATTCGGGAGGGAGAGGGCGGTGGGGAAATATTCCAATTTTCCCCAAACAGTACGGTTACACTGTTTGACTTGTGAGAACATTTAATGAGTTCCTGGCAAAGCAATTTTGCATCTCTGGCGTGCGGAATGAATGCAAAAACCCCTGGCACTCTGTAACACCATCAGAAAGAAAGAAGAGGGGGCATGGCCAGATGTTTTGTGAATCTTGTTGCTAATGAGCTGCAACTGCTCTAGGTTTTTGTTTTTTAAAACAAAACATCCCTTCTCTCTTTCCATTGCATGGACTGGGGAAGAACATTATGATTTTTTTAAAGCACCCCCTCCCCAAAACAAATTGTTTCTAATTGCATTTAGACCCTCCAAAAGGAAGACGACATAAATTTGGAAGATTAACGGCATCGTTTTGGAGTTTTCCTGGCTGCTAAAAACTCCGGGAACTAAACTCAAGACATTCCCCCAGTGGAAAGCATCTGTACTGACTAGAGGAGTGGAGAAGAGGCGCTAGGAGGGATGTGGGACGAATTCAAAAGCCGAGGGGGCCGTTTTCAGCAACAGTGAACAAGACAAAAATTACAAGGTAATGGAAAACGCAGCAGGAAGCTCTCCAGCTCTGTGATTAGCTAACTCCTGCCCGTGATTGCCAAAGAAATTGCTTAGCTTTGTGTAATCAACAGATGCTGTTTCTCCACAATACCTTTTCATCCAGCAAAGCACAAAGACAATTTAATTAGATCGCAAGAGTTACCCGGCGTGGCCACCACATCTAGAGATGGATGTGGGAGAGAAGAGGGCTGCGATGGGCCCAGAAGCCCACCCCCAAAAAGCAGAAGCCGATCCCTCCCCTTTGGTGACCATGGCAACCAGATCAAGGTCCTGACAGGACTCGTAGTCCTGGAACCAGAATTCGGAGGAAATCTCCACGCAATGCTTGCTTACCCATCTGAATGGAAGACAAGGGTTTTGAGGTACTAACAGATTAACAGAGTGGGAAGGGACCTTGCAGGTCATCTAGTCCAACCCCCTGCCCAAGCAGGAGACCCTACATCTGCCTCTATCTAGGATCGAACTCACAACCTTCTGATTGTGAGGCGAGAGCTCCACCTCTTGTTGGTGACTATAGTGGCAAACTTACATTATTGTCAACCTTTCTGATCTGCAATGTTGTCCTATTAGCAATTCTGCATTTGAACCAGGGTGTATAAAAATCGATGATTTTATTTTTAAATTTAAAAAATGGATTTTTAAAAAATGGATGTTTTTTTAAATTTTCATCAAATTTATTTTAATAAAATGCTTTTGGAGTAAAAATCAATCTAAAGGTAGTTTTCTGTTTAAGATACATTAATAAGTTCGTTTATTCAGCTTGAAATTGAGTTTAGCTATGTAGCATGAGACTGTATATTCTGCAATATTGGAACTGTCAGTGAGTGAACCACATGTCAGAGGAGGAGCCACTGCGAGACAGAGGTGACAATTGCTATTTTAAAATTATGATTTAAATCAAGTTGATTTAAATCAAGCCTTTTTTTACTAGTGATTTAAATCGGGATTTAAATGAGGTTTTAAATAGGGATTTAAATTGTCTTGATTTAAATAAAATCCACCCTGACTTGAACCCCCTTTTAAAACTTAGATAGAATCTATAAGGGAAGCCAACAAGATGTGATGTGGGGTGAAAAAAATCCCCTCCAGACTATTCATTAAAGCACAAGGTAGCAACATGTTGAAATTTAAACTGTTGAAACTGCACTAATGGCAAGATACTCCCAAACTGCAAAGCCCTGCTCAGGTGTGATCAGCAGCTGGCCATGTTGCTCTAGTGCCAGCATTGCATAATTTGATAGACCCCCCACTGTCCATTAACAAAGGGGACCCCCAACCCCCGGTCTGTGGACCAGCACTGGGCTATGCCATGCCAGAAACCAGGCCATGCAAACCACCAAAGCCCCATTCGCAGGATGCGGGTAGCACACAAAACCATGCCCCCTCTGGTCTGCGGAAAACCCTCTCTCCATGTAACCGGTCCCTGGCACCCCAAAGGTTGGGGGCCGCTGCTTTAGAGATTTTGCAGGAAGATAAAACATGCCATACAACAAAGTTGTAGGAATGTCTTACCAGCACAATCTGCTGGCCTGGTGACAAAGACATCTCATCGGCAATGGATCCAGGAGTGACTCGATGAATGAAGATGCCAGTCTGGTTACCCCCAATGATGCTGATCTGCTCCAGCAAGGCATTGGCTTGGAAGGCAATAGTTGTGATGCGACTTGGAAAGCGTTGTGCAAGTCGGCGGCGCATGGGTACACTAAGAGGAGAACAAAGCAGACAGGATAAAGTCCATAAAGGTTCTGGATCTTCCCACTGATGCATCTCTCCAACTTTAGACTGGCTTCTATGCTGGTCTTAACTGAGCAGAAATACTTATCTGTGGCTATTCAATGTGAAGATTAAAACAAATTTAGATCAAGGAAAGTCATTATGGGCTTGAAATGTCATCATCGGATATTATAAATCAGTGGAAAAGAATATTTTAGGATTGATGTATATATTTGAATTTTTATAATATGTTATGGGTATTTACATGAAATTGCTATAATAGGGAGAGTTACCTATATTAAAATAGTAAGTATGGCCAATTACAAATATCTGTTTACCTATGACAAAGCGGTAGATGGTTGCTCTCTACTTTGTAGACTCTATCACTCCAGTTTACTCTTGCTATTTTATTCTTGTCTGTTTGCAGCATTTGTCTTTTTTATTTTTATTTTTTTAGACTGCTGAAAGGGCCAGAGACAATATTTAAGCTAAAAGTATTGGTTCACTCTACTCTGCAGGATGTCTCCTTCCTATTAAAAATATTTGAATAGCTTTTTAAAATATGGGGCAGACAGAAAAAAAACTAAGCAAGGTGCTTTGGCAATTGTAAATATAAAACTTCTAACCTTTTCCTGCCATCTAGTGGCTACCAGATTTTGCGGCCCACTTTAGTTTTAAGTAATGTTACAGTGCATTTGTTGGCAGTTGTTCTACATATATCAAGCAAATAACACACCTTTAATTTCTACTTGGACTTGAACAGTCAACAATGCAATGGCCTGCAGGCATGCTTTTATTTAAACCAGGCTTATTCATTTGCAGAAAGTAGTTGCAATGGAAAAGGGTATGTTGGAGACTTGGAATAAAGGACCATCTCTTTGCCACACATTGATAGACATAAAAGGACACCAATAATGCAATAATCTCTCATACGATCAGAGGAAATAACCAGAATGCAAAGTCATTTCCAAGACCACACACTTTACCCCTTAAAGAGATCTTCTGTGAACATATATAGGTTATCCCAGACTTACAACCTCAATTGACACCCAAAATTTCTGATCCTAAGCAAAAATTAAATGAATTTTGTCCCATTTTATGATCTTTCTTGCCACAGTTGTTAAATGAATCGCTGCAGTTGTTAAGTTAGTAATATGGTTGTTAAGGGAATCTGACTTTGCTTGTTGGAAGGGCGCAAAAATTGATCACATGACCTTCGGACACTGTGACCATCATAAATACATACCAGTTGCCAAGTGTCTAAATTTTGATCACGTAACCACAGGGATGCTGTAACCATTGTAAGTATGAAAAATGGTCATAAGTCACTTTTTTCAGGGCATTGAAATGGTCACTAAATGAATGGTTGTAAGTTGAGGACTACCTGTACATAGGGATACAGACCCATGATTCTGAGTTACTCTTAAATACAAGTGAATATGTCCATAGAATCGCATATTTTCTTTTTTGCCTCAATAAAAGTTTATTTTATACCTCTCTCTGTTATTTGCTTTCTGTAGATTCTTTGGCTAACAATCACAGTTTGTCCTTGAGTTACTCCTCACCCTGATGAATGTGATATAGAGATGGCATTCAGCAGGTTCTGACCACTTCTGGAGAACCGGTAGCGGACATTTTAAATAGTTTGGAGAACTGGTACAACCTCCAGTCCGACTCAACTATTCTGTGCCTCCCAGCTGATCAGGAAGGAATGGGGATTTTACAGTATCCTTCCCCTGCCATGCCCACCAAGCCACGCCCACAGAACCAGTAGTAAAAAAAAATTGAATCCCACCCCTGAGGTAATAGTTATCAAAACAGTGACGGATACAGATTGCCTCCCTTCATTACAAAAAACAACAAGCTTCCGGCTTCCTATATGAAAAAAAACTTGGGACACACAAGTTTCGCCTCTCTGAATTGCCTATACATTGCCGTCTCATTTGAAAGTACTGTAAGATACTTGGTGGAATCCTTGTGCTGTGTCTCCCAGTCAATTCTATTCATCAGAGTTCTTAGATTCTTGATTCTTTCCCATCTAGATTGTCAAGTGGGGAGTTTGGCAGGTAAACTCTTCTTTCCATTATTTATTTATTTATTTATTTTTATTTATTAAATGTATTGACCATCCATCTTAACACAAGATAACTCTGGGTGGCTTACAATAGGAAAAGGATAAAACTATATCCTTTTTTTAACACTATTAATAATATCCCTTTATTTACAATATTAAATGAATAAAGCTATACAAAACCTATCCACAATACAAATAAGTAAAGGTAAAGGTTCCCCTCGCACATATGTGCTAGTCATTCCTGACTCTAGGGGGCAGTGTCATCTCCATTTCAAAGCCGAAGAGCCAGCACTGTCCAATGACGTCTCCATGGTCATGTGGCCGGCATGACTAAACACCAAAGGTGCACGGAACACTGTTACCTTCCCACCAAAGGTGGCCCCTATTTTTTAACTTGCATTTCTACCTGCTTTCGAACTGCTAAATTGGCAGAAGCTGGGACAAGTAACAGGAGCTCACTCCGCTACACGACGCTAGGGATTAAAACCAGCAAACTACCAACCTTTATGATCGACAAGTTCAGGGTCTTAGCCACTGAGCCACTGATTCCCAAGTACAATATAAATAAATACAAATAAAATACTATAAAAATATAACTATAAACTATTTCACTTTATATTCCTTGTTTTTGAATTTGTCAATACCATAAAGCATTACAAAATAAAACCACTTTGCTGTGCATTTACCTCTCAGAGATGAAGGGGTCTACGTGCAGCCAGAGGGAAGAGCCATCTGTAAGAAAGATATATTCGAACGCATGAGAGCAAAGCAATCAGTGGTTGGTTTCTAGTCCAGGCCTCCTTGAAATCAAGCAAAATTGCCTTTATGGCTAGTAAATAACTTTTAACACATTCTCATTGTATTTCCACTGCCTGGCTAGATATGAGTTCCCTATTTTTTTTTTCTCCTTAAGGAGGAAAAATAAGGGGAGGGAAATTGAAAATTGGTTTTCAAGAGCAAAATTTTCCTTATTGTAGTAGATTATGATAGGAGAAAAAGAGAAGCAAACAGGTGTAGGATTTCCAGGCTATTTCCAGATTTCTAATTTTGGCTAAGTATCTAGACCAGTGGTAGTGAACCTGGTCCCTACCGCCCACTAGTGGGCGTTCCAGCTTTCATGGTGGGCGGTAGGGGTTTTGTCCTATACTGAAGCACTTTCTTTTTTTTAATTCAATTGACTTCCCTACTTTATAAATCACCATTACTTTGGAACCGGTGGGTGGTTAGAAAATTTTACTACTAACAGAGATACAAAAGTGGGCAGTAGGTATAAAAAGATTGACTACCCCTGATCTAGACGTCCAAAAGCTCTGGAAGAATCAGACTGATTTGTACCTTCCCTTTTTTCCCTCTTTAATCCAGATTTAAATTGTAACAATATCTTTCAAATTAATGCCTTGCTGTTACTTTTGTTATGGATTTGCCTTAACATTATGTGGGCTTTAGCAAATAGATCTTTCCAAGTGGCACTGCTAGTAATCATTCTTGAATTTAAAAAAAAGCAGGTTCACAACTACATTAATGAGGGAATGTTTTCCTTCCTCTTCTACAGGCTAGAACCATGATGGCAAACCTATGGCACACGTGCCCAAAGTGACACACGGAGCCATGTCACCTGGCACATGCAGTGTCACCCATTCCTCTTCTGGGTTTCTGGAGCGCATGCACACATGCTGATCAGCTGGCCTTTATGCGTGCGGCAGTGCTGGAAACCGGAAGAGCTGGTCTTCTGTTTTCTGGCGACCACCAGCTAGCTAATTGGTGAGTGCAGTAACTGGAAGACTTGCTGACTGGTGTGCATCAGTGGTGGGTTGCAGGCGGTACGTGCCAGTACAGGCGTACCAGAGGCTTTCCGGAGCACTGGGTACCATTCCAGTACAGTGCTCTGGAGGGCCTCCCACCCATCTGAGCTCCTGACTTTTCCTTTAAGCCTTTCCACGCACACACATGGCGTGCCTGCGCAACGCTCCGCCAAGCAGCTGGAGCATTGCGGAGGCTTGTGGAAGCATCGCAGGCAGGTACAATGCACTCGCGCCTCGCATGTGTGTACACGCACGCTGTGCTCATCCATGTGGGCGATGCTGGGGCCATTCCCACCGTACCGGTTGGAATAGGGATCCGGAACCCACCACTGGTGCGCATGCACATACTGGAAACTGGAAGTACATTTTCTGATGTGTGCATGCCCCCTGGGCAGCTACTCTTCCTGGTCAAGGCCCAGATGAGCATGCCAAGTGCTCCCTTTTCGGCACTCTGTTCTGAAAAGGTTCGCCATCACTGAGCTAGAAAATGCAAAGAAAATGTTTCCCCTGGGGGAAACTCTTACCATCTTTCCCCATGTCGTATTCAAAAGAGGGATCCCTCCCTTTCTCTTCAGCTGAGGTGACAGAAAATTCCTCATCCAGGAACTCCTGAGAAC
This sequence comes from Tropidonophis doriae, assembly GCA_026931265.2. NCBI lineage: Eukaryota > Metazoa > Chordata > Lepidosauria > Squamata > Natricidae > Tropidonophis > Tropidonophis doriae. Next base: position 3,215 of record JAPKID020007434.1, on the reverse strand, counting down.
TGTTTCAAGAAGAGACATAAAAGAGAGGGAAACTACAATGTGTGAATGGAAAAAAATAAAAGCCAGCAGAATTTTCCCGTTCTTTTTGGAGGCTGCAAGGTCAGTCAAGAGCATTTTCTGAAGTTACTTCCAGAGTGAAGGCCTGGTGTGATTCAGAGCTGCCTTGGATGGGCATTTTATTCTGAGAGTTACCTGGGCTTCAGGAAAAACCTTTTATTTGACAATCTATTTTATAGGTAGTCCTCAACTTACAACCATTAGTTTAGTGACTGTTTGAAGTTACAATTGCAATGGCACTGAAAAAAAGTGACTTATCAATGTTTTTCACACCATTGCAGCATCCCCGTGGTCACATGATCAAACTTTGAGTGCTTGGCAACTGGCATGTTATAGTGTTCCAGGGTTTTGTGGTCACTTTTTGCAGCCCTCTGACCAGCAAAGTCAAAAGGGAAACCAGGTTCACATAACAACCATGTTATTTATTTAAAGCTGCATGATTCATTTAACAACTATGGCAAGAAAGATCATAAAATGGGGCAAAAATAACTTAACAACCATCTTGTTTAGCAACAGAAATTTAGGAGTCATTTATGGTCATAAGTTGAGAACTATCTGTATTGAATACCTCACAAGTGTAGTCCTTCAGAAGGACTTGCTTGCCTTTCCCCTTTCCCAAGCTCTTAGCAAACCATTGTCTTTTAAAATGTTTAATTGAAAGTGAAGTACACCATAGTTAAATGACTGACCCTCCTCTAAATCAGGTAGAATGATGGGAGAAGTATTCAAGTTCTTTCAGCTGGGTCCTTCCAGCCATACCCTATCTTAGTTATTTATAAATCCCGCAAGGGAGAAGGGCGGTCTAAAAATTTAATAAATCTTTGTAGAAAAATGATGAATCCGCTTTTTTAGTATTATTTTATATATGTCTGCATTTGTTTTACCTGTATTTCATTTTTGTAATTATTAGACATTTGTTTATGTAATATGTAATACCATGCACAATGGTATGATTCAAAAACTTTTACTGCTGGTTCTGTGGGAGTGGCTTGGTGGGCGTGGTGTTGCTTGGTGGGCATGGCAGGAAAAGGTTACTACAACATCCCCATTCCCTCTCGATCAGGTGGGACTCGCGAGGCAGAGAACAGATGGGGACATGGCCAGTCAGAGGTGCTATTTACTGGTTCTCCGAACTTCTCAACAATTCTGCTACCGGTTCTCCAGAACTGGTTAGAACCTGCTGAATACCACCTCTGATCATATATGACTGGACTGCATTTTTTTTAATGAATGAATGTGTCAAGAATTGTTTCTCTTTTGTATGTGAGTGGTGACACTCTAGCAGAGTCAAGTTACACATTTTCTGAATTTTTGAAATACCAGGACTAAGACCTTACTGATCTAGTTCAAAGGCTAAAGGGTGAGGTTTGGCCTCTTGAGGCATATTTTAAAGTTCAAAAGATCATCATAGCTGTTTCAGACATGAGCCAGGGGAATTCTTACTCAAATCCCTGTATCATTTATTTGATTGAATATATATTATTTTATGTTACATATTATTTTGTATTATATAAATAAAAGCTTTAGAAATGCAACAGACTGACAAAGGATTGTTACCATTTAGATTGTTTGCAAGAAATAGCAATTCAATTTGCATGATTACTTTCAATGTTCTCTTATTTATGGGCATCCTAAATTTTAAGTGTTGCATGCAATATTTGGGACCTCCACCTCTCATAAAGGGACACAGTGGCTCAGTTGCTGAGCTTGTCGATCAGAATGTTGGCAATCCGGCAGTTCAAATGCCTAGCACCATGTAACGGAGTGAGCTCCTGTTACTTATCCCAGCTTCTGCCAACTTAGCAGTTTGAAAGCATGTAAAACTGCAAGTAGAAAAACAGGGACCACTTTGGTGGGAAGATAAAAGTGTTCCATGCACCTTCGGCGTTTAGTCATGCCAGTTACAAGACCATGGAGATGTCTTCAGACAGCACTGGCTCTTTGGCTTTGAAACAGAGATGAGCACCACCCCCTAGAGTCGGGAACAACTAGCACATATGTTTGAGGGGAACCTTTACTTTTACTTTTACCTCTCACAAACCTGTGATGTAAATCTTCATTTACATTGCAGTAAAATGGACTGTTAAGAAACATAGCATCATTTTATGCAGCTTTGGGATATTTTTAACCTTTAAACCCTTCCAAGATGAGGGAAAATAGCAATTGCAATAGCACTTTGATTTATGTCCTGCTCTACAGTGCTTTACAGCACTCTCTGTGTAGTTTAAAGAGTCAGCATATTGCCCCCAACAATCTGGGCCCTCATTTTACTGATCTCAGAAAGATGGAAGGCTGAGTCAACCTTGAGCCAGTCAGGATTGAAGTCCTAGCTGTGGGCAGAGCTAGCTTGCAATGCTGCATTCTAGCCACTGTGCCACCAGAAACAAAACTGGAAATTGTAGCCCTGCCACAGGGTATTCATCATGCACAAGTACAAGGTTACCCAACTTGTTCTTAACCTTTCATAAATAACAGTTAACAGAATAGCGGAGTTGGAAGGGGCCTAGGAGGTATTTCTATTAGAACAGGTCCATTTCGCTCTAGTGGAATTAAACGATTACCTGCTTGATTGGAGACTAAATTTTATTTTACAGACTCCAATGGCACATGAAGACATTAAGGGGGTCAGTTTTTACCTCTCAGCATTGTGTGAGACATTTTGTGTCAAACACTTGATCCCAGCACTTGAAAAAAACCCAGAAGTGTTCTTTGTCACACCTGCAAATTCACATCTAGCACAAAATATGAGACACGAAACCCTGAAATAATTACCTCCAAGAAAGCGAGCTGTCTTGCATGGCTCTTCTCTGTAGAGAAAGTTTACAAGGTGGGATTGGGCTGCACGATCGGAAACTGTCCATTTGATCATGACTTGACCAAGACTACAAAATAAAAGGACAATCGGGCCATTAGTATCCTCCAGTGTGACTGAACTCAAATGTCCCCATTCACAGCTATTCCCAAGTTTTCTGGTGAAGCTTTGCATAGCAGACCTATGGTCAACTTCACGAGCAGGGCAGGCCTATTCCATATCTCACTGTCCCTCCTTAGGATTTAGGATTTATTAAATTTTTAGACCGTCCTTCTCCCTTGCGGGACTCAGGGCGGCGTACAGGCAATAATAAGATCAATAATATAGAGCATAAAATACAATTAAA
>JAPKID020007433.1:0-10274 GCA_026931265.2 Tropidonophis doriae | reverse complement strand
GTGTTAACCCATTCATGGATGCTATCTTCCCCTTATTAGAAGAGGCGTATCAGGTAAGTACAACGCCCTTTCCTCTTTTGCACTCAGTAAGATTGGGACAATTTTCTCTGCTATGCTAAGCTTTCAAGAAGTTGCTCTTATCTCTCTTTGGGGTTCACAAATACTTGAAGAAACCATTCATATGCCACATGCTGAAATAAGGAAGAATACAAGAGGTTTTCATTGCTACTTCCCAGAATTCTATGAGCGATATTTCTACCTCAAAATTTTGGAGCACAGGGTTGACCGAAAAAATAAAATAAAAAAACCTACGCCAAATAAAGAAAAAACTGAGTCACAAAAAACTCTAGCAGAGCAACTACTCAGAAGAAGAATATCCTCTCAGCTTATAGTATTACATACTAGTAAATATACCCCCGCTCCGAGATGCGTAAATCCAATCACATTACACAGAGCACTTTAAAACAAAAACAAAACAAAGCGGCGAAATGAAGTACAAAATAAACTAATTTTAAAAGTGCTTTAAAATACACATTCTCTATAAGGAGGAACTTGGTTCCCCCCCCCCTAAAAGTGGAGCATGTACCAGAGCATCTCCAGGAGACTGCCTTATACTGCCTCAAATCATCTGTCTATCTAGCTGAGCCAATATTGATCAATACAACTGACAACAACTTCCCTCCATCTGTGGTAGTCATCTTTTCCATCTGCTGATTGTCTTTCTTCTTTTTTAAAAACATAATAATAAAAATGCTTAGAGCTTGTGTGTGTGTGTGCAAAGCATATGCTTTACCACCAAATCACAGTTCATCCCTTGCTTCTGATTTGTGGAAAGTATCCAACAATGTATGTGGTTAGTAAACTTGAAACATTATCTTGATGGCAGCCTTGATTTGAAGCTCTTTCTAGTGCCGGTTTAGAAATAAGCCTCCAAGTGGCCTGGAAATCTGAACAATATTTGCAGTTCTTAAGTTTTTGCGGTGAACTTTCGGTCAAGGCAGATGGTTCCAGGATTTCACGTATCTGAAATATATTTAATCAAAGACTAGAAAGAAGAATATGTCTAGCTATTTAATAAGTAAAATGCAGTATATGTCTCTGTGGCTGTATTTATGTGTTGCCTCCTTTTAGCCCAACAGAAACCACTGTCATCCTATTATGCCTGGAAATAAACACAATGCTTCTTTTGTTAAAATATTAGTATTGTACTTGCCACCTATCTAAAAACCCTTTTGTTTTCATATTCGTTATCTTCTCTGCTAGATAATTACACTTTTCTCTTGCTTCACAAAACAAGCCACTGATTAGCACATGAATTCATTTCAATATATGCCAAGCTGAATTCAACAGGCATGGTATAATCTTGATAACGACAATAGGTGTTATTAACAATATCTTGGAAAGACCATAATCACCATCCAGACTGCGTGTTCTGCATAGAGGGAAAGCACAGCCCAGATTGCTCTTACACTTCTGCCATCAGCTTGGTATGCGTTACAGGTGTTTCACAGTTTTTCACACTGCATGGATACATTATCATCTGGTAATGTCAGGCTGATGCAGAAAGGATAAAGGACAGAACCCAGTATCAAAAAGTAGCAAGTTGATTTGAAAAGCAGAAAAAGTTATGTGGTTTGGCTTCATTTAGAACCAGTACACAATTTTCTTCTGTTATCATCGTACGCATGACGCTTTGAGAACAGCTTTTTTCTTAAGAATACACCTTGCTGTCAATCACATGCCCCAAGTTAGGCCAATATCATTTTATTCCATCTGAAGTTCAATTATCCCATCTATTTCATTTGCTCCAGAGATTTCAATGTTTTACACATTTCATGGGGGATTAGAATCCAGGTTAATCTGGCAAATCTGGATCCCGGATATAGCATGTCAGAATCACAAGGACTGTCTTCAAGAGATACCTTGAAAGCTTTTAATAAGTCCATTGGTGGTGACCAGGAGTTTATTCAAGGTACTTTTATTTTTCCCTGAAATCATGCATCTTTTCATATAGAGCCAGACGTAAACTGTGGTTTGCTCCAGTTAGAAACTGTGAGCCTAACAAGTTAGACCAGATTAATAGTCCAAAGCTATATATGACAGGACTTTACTTTACTTTATTTAAATTTATATACCGCCCTATCTCCCTTGCGGGACTCAGGGCAGTGAATTGGGTACAATAAATATAATAAAAACAAATTAAACAAAAACCTGTTCTAAAAAGTCCCAATAAAACCCAGTTGATAAAAGAAATTTAAAAGCTATGCCAGGCCGGCCACACGAAATAGGCAAGTTTTTAGGGCCCGGCGGAAGAGGCGCAGGTCCGTGGTTGTGCGCAGGTCGGGGGGAAGGTCGTTCCAGAGGGCTGGAGCTGCCACAGCGAAGGCTCTCCCTTTAGGGGTCACCAGCTGACATTGGCTAGCCGATGGGACCTTGAGGAGACCCTCTCTGTGGGAGTGGAGTGGTCGATGGGAGGTATGCGGTAGGAGACGGTCTTGCAAATATTCAGGTCCCGTGCCATGGAGCGCTTTGAAGGTTGTTACTAGCACCTTGAAGCGCACCCGGAAAACCACAGGCAGCCAGTGCAGCTCGCGCAGGAGAGGAGTTACATGGGGGCATCAGGAGGCTCCCAGGATCCCCCGCGCGGCCGCGTTCTCTACTAGTTGGAGCCTCCGGGTACACCTCAAGGGAAGCCCCATGTAGAGAGCATTGCAGTAGTCCAGGTGGGAAATGGCACCTTTGTTCTTTTCATTCACACCTCAAGGTGGTGAGTACCCCAGTGCTCCTTCCCCTCCTGTGCTGCCCACAAGGACCGCCCTGTGAGCGGAGTTGTGGCAAGAGGGAGGGGCTGGTCCAAAGCCACCCAGCCGGCTTTCCTGCCTAAGGCAGGCCCTCAGGCGGTTTTCTAGGCCAGCACCTTCGCCAAGACACCAAACTGGCGTAGCGACCTCTGGTGTCTCTTTCTCCAATTCTTCCCCCCCAAGGAGCAGAGCAAGAAAAGCAGGTTGGAAGCAGGAAAGGGGGAATGGCTTCTCCACTTAGTCTTGTTGTTGTATTTGGGCTGGAACTGGGCTGTAGGGGACGACCTGCTTCCTTAGGTAGGGCAACTGGGGCTAAATGTCACGGAACTGTTGCCCTCTTCCTACTTTGCGTCGGGTTACCAACCTCACAGACTGCTGAAGACGCTCTCCGAGGGCCTGGCTCCTTGCCAAAGAGCAGGGCAACTCCCCAGGTGGCCCCACGACCAGAATTTCTCAGCCACCGGAGGCTTGAGGGGACTTGGTCCCCACCTCTGGAGGGCGAAGGTTGCAGGAGAATTGCTCCCTGGGGTACACTGTGCAGTCTCAACTCCTACCTGGGCAGGGGGCATCGCCAAACTTTTCTGCGGGAATTGGGACCCCCCGGGTCTTCTTCTGATAAGGGAGCCATGCCATCTTTCTTTTAATCTCCTGGAAGGAGTCGGGGGGGGGGGAGAGGGGGGCTGTTCATGTCCCTAAACAGAAAGTCCATTTCTGGCCTTGTGAGACTCAGTGTCCCACTCTGCAGTTGAAACCGGCTGCTCCTCTCTTCCTCCAGTCCCCCTTGAGCAGGGGTCTCAAGCTCAATTTACCTGGGGGCCGCTGGAGGCAGAGGCTGGGTGAGGCTGGGCCGCATAAGGGATTCCTTATATTAATATTAATACTAATATCAATACTAATATTATACTTTCATATCACGGTGGGGGCCACAAGATACCGTCCTGTGGGCCGCAGTTGGCTTGCAGGCCGCAAGAATGAGACCTCTGCCCTTGAGACTCTGGAGAGACGCCATGTGGGGTTGGCCCTGCCCCAGCCTCAAAGGCCTTTCCAGCGTGCCTGGGGGCTTCTCGGAGGAAACAGCCCCCCCTCCATGGACTACGGTACCCAGGCACCTGCTTTTGCAAAGGATGTGTAGGGCGTTGTAGGATTACCGACTTGCCCTGTGGTTACTGACTCGCCTTGTGGAACAGAGGCTGCGTTATTCTTAGCAAAGACAGAACAGCTTACTCTTAATCGTTCTCTTCACATGCCCAGGGGAACACTTTGCTGTGTTTCGAGGTTCGGATGGAGAAGTGCATGTCCTGGACGCTTACTGCCCGCACCTCGGGGCCAACCTTGCAATCGGCGGGCGCGTGGTGGACAACTGCATCGAGTGCCCCTTCCATGGCTGGGTTTTCAACGGGAAGGACGGGCGCTGCGTCAAGATCCCGTATGCCAAGAAAGGTGACAGGGGGGCCTTTTCTGTTTGGGCGGAGGGAAAGTCTAGGCCCGCCTGGAGGTGACTGGCTTTTAGAGGCCTTGGTGTTGCAGCCAAGTTTCCCTGAGGTTCTGCTGGAGGGTGGGTGGGCAGCAGGCAGCATCCAGCTTCTCATTTTGGCTCTCCGGGAGAAAAGTTGTCTCAGGTGAGTCCCACCTAGCAACAGGAGATCCAGGATTGATTCCCCTCCCCTCTAAATTCCTTCCTAGAAATGTAACTTCTAACAGACCTCCAAATTTTATTTGGCTAATTGTTAGCAAACTCTGGTTTCAGAAGCAGTGTTCACCGGACAGTAAAGAGATGTGTTGCTTTAACCACAAACTCACTCTACAAACTCTGATAGTAAGAAAATAAATAGCCTTTACTTTATAGCAACTAAAATACTTCTTCCGACTAACTTCTCAAACAATAATAACAGACTTCACCAAACAGAGTTATCTTACAGTGATGCAAAACAAATCCTCCTTCAGTCTTCAGCTTCAGCACAGGAATCAAAGGGGATCGAAAAGGGAACGGACTGTGATTCTGAGCTTCCTTTATGGTAGAGCTGAGACTCACAGCCAATCAGAATTCAAACACAGTTCTTACAGCTACATAACTCCTTAAGAGCATAGGCTCATATATATGGTCAACCCAATATAAGGCTGAATATCCTAACAAATACTTTAGGATGTGTGATTTCAGATGTTCCCTCTCAATATCGAGTGTGCAAAAAAAGAGTCTGGACCCAGTTTTTTTAAAGTTGATCTATTTATATTCTGAAAGGGCTGGCTCAGTGGCTAAGACACTGAGCTTGTCAATCAGAAGGTTGGCAGTTCAAATCCCCAGCACCGTGTAACGGAGTGAGCTCCCTTTACTTATCCCAGCTTCTGCCAACCTAGCAGTTCAAAAGCACGTAAAATATGCAAGTAGAAAAATAGGAGCCACCTTTGGTGGGAAGGGAACAGCATTCTGTGCGCCTTTGGCGTTGAGTCATGCCGGCTCACTCCATTACGCGGTGCTAGGGATTCGAACTGCTGAACTGCTGACGTTTCTGATCAACAATCGTAGCCACTGAGCCACCACGGCCCTTTAAAATGAATACTAACATGCAGATATATGTTTGGTTTTATTGACCCTTTACATTTTTATTCCTATGAGAAGTTGTCGTAGGAGGGCGGGGGGGAGTCAGTCTATTGCTTCGCCTGGGGTAGGGGCCCTTAATGCTCTTAAGACAGCCCTGCAAAATCAGCGACAACCCGAACGCCTTTTGCAAAGAAGGAACAAATATTGATTCAGCCAAATGCTCTTTCGTTCCTCTTGAGTCCGTTGGAAACAAAATTTGCACCCTGCACGGTCCTTTGAGTTTTTAAGAGAAAAGGAGTTATTGTCCACATTCTGAAAACTTGACCCAGAGAAACACGTGGTCAGAAAGGTCCCAAGTGTCAAAGTGTGGCTCTGCAGGAAAGGAACATTTTTTCTTTTTTTTTTAAGAAAGTCGATGTTTCCCTGAGATGTGCTCCATGATTAATGAAGGGAAAGCCCTTGTAGATAAGCTATCAGAGGGCAGATTGGGTAGCTGCCCCGTCATACAAATTCTGCCGGAGAATGTAAACAAAGCCAGGCTCTAGGGGATTTCTTTTTTCTTCCCGTGACAAAAACCAGGGATCCAGGGCCGTTTCCAAATGGATCCCCCGGTCTCATCCCATTAGAGTCCACGGCCAGCCGTGGTTTCCTTCAGGGACGCCGGGCAGAGCTAAAACATACGATGAACAGTTGCAGGAGTTGGGTACGGCTAGTCTAGAGAAAGGACTTGCCTCTTTTAACTGCCGGTAAGAGGTGGCTCAGTGGCTAAGATGCAGAGCTGGTCGATCAGAAAGGGAGGCATTTTGGCAGTTCGAATCCCTAGCGCCGCGTAGCAGAGTGAGCTCCCGTGACTTGTCCCAGCTTCTGCCAACCTAGCCGTTCGAAAGCAGGTAAAAAATGCAAGTAGAAAAATAGGGACCACTTTTGCTGGGAAGGGAACAGTGTTCCGTGCGCCTTTGGTGTTGAGTCATGCCGGCCACCTGACCACGGAGACGTCTTCGGACAGCGCTGGCTCTTCGGCTTTGAAACGGCGATGATCACCGCCCTCTAGTGTCAGGAACAACTAGCACAGGGAATCTTTACTTTTACTTTTAACTAACAGAAACAGAGGTTAGAATCTAAAAAGAATAAGAGAATGATTAATCTAATGAAAGTTTCTCAGTATGGATAAGCTAATTTTATTATTACTATGTGTTTATTACTAATATGTATATGTATATTATGATTATTATGCCGGCCACCTGACCAAGGAGACGTCTTTGGACAAGCGCTGTCTCTTTGGCTTTGAAACAGAGATGAGCACCGCCCCCTAGAGTCGGGAACGACTAGCACATGGGTGCGAGGGGAATCTTTCCCTTTAGTCTAGAGCAGGGATCTCAAACTCGCGGCCCATGGGCCAATTGTGGCCCGCAGGACGGTATCTTGTGGCCCCCACCGTGATATGAAAGTATAATATTAGTGTGGCCCGCAGGGGGAGTGAATCCTTTATGTGGCCCAGCCTCACCTAGACTCTGCCTCCAGCGGCCCCCAGGTAAATTGAGTTTGAGACCCCTGGTCTAGAGAAAAGTAGGACTAGCGGTGGCACAATAGGAAAATAAGACCCTGTCTTATTTTCGGGGAAGCACGGTAGTTACCTCAACCTGTTCATCGCACAATGTACCCTACAGATCCTTTATCATCTCCGCTGCTCTTCTGGGCGCGTGATGAAACTAGGGCACACCTGTCCAGGTAAGCAGGCCTTGCCACCGAAAATTTCACCACTCAGCACACAAGAGGCCACTGGCTTTGGTGTGAGTTTGGTTCTCGGAGAAGGACCTCTTGTTTGAAGAGCTTCGAAAGGCAAACACAACTCCAAACTGCCCAAAGGAGAACAACCAGAGTAGGTGTTTGCACGCCTGTGGAAGGTGGGAACTGTTTCGATAGGATCAACAACGTTGTGTGTTTGTGCGTGCTTGTGTAAAGAGAAGGCGGGGAGGGGGATCTCCAGGACTGCTTGTTCGCTTGGTGGTTCTCTTGTCAAATCCCCGTTGGCTGCTTTGCATCCCAAAGAGGCGATACAGAGCTGATGACAACCAGCTCAGGAGGCCAAATATAATATGGGGATCAAAAAGTGCTGAGGGATGAGAACAGGTGAACTGTTAATCATAAAACCCCAGCTCCGTCTTGTCTGTGATGGGGACAATGGAGCGATGAAGAACGGGCGGCCTTTGCTTATCATCGGGCTGGAATTATAAATATAGGCAGGTTTTATGCCGAGCTTTCCACTTGTTCCTTTTGGGGTTTTTTATTGCTTTGCATGGAGTCATGACCAGTGTTGGGACATGGCCTCCAGGCTTTTTTTTTCATCTTTCAACTTCCTCCTCTTCTTCTTTCTCCTCTCGCTCTACTTTGAAAAAGTCTCCTCCTTCTCCTCTCTACCTTCTTTTTCGCCTTCTTCTCTTTCTCTTACCTCTTTCTGTTTTTCCTCCTCCTCTTACTCTACTTTCCCCATTTTGAAAAAAAAACAAACCTTCTTCTCTTTCTCCTCCCTACCTTCTCTTTCTCCTTCTTCTCTTTCCCCTTCTCCTTCTCTTACTCTGCTTTCTCCATTTTGGAAAAAAACCTCATTCTTTCCCTCCTCCTCCTCCCTCCCTTCTCTTTCTCCTTCTTCTCTTTCCCCTTCTCCTTCTCTTGCTGTACGTTCTCTATTTTGAGAAAAATCTCCTTCTCCTCCTTCTCCTCCTCCTCCTCCTCCCTACCTTCTCCTTCTATTTCTTTCTGTTTCTCCTCTTACTCTACTTTCTCAATTTTGGAAAAAAACAACCCTCCTTCTCCTGGGCATGATTTCTTAATGCCCCCTGGCTTATTTTGGGGCTAACGTTGATCTTAACCTCATGGTAAGGTGGGCAGCGAATAAATGTAAACAAATAACATATTTTGGGCACGTTGTCTAATAAACACGAGATGAATACAGATTGTACAGATTAACAGAGTTGGAAGGGACCTTGTAGGTTATCTAGTCCAACCCCACCACCCACCCAAGCAGACACCCCCCCACACACCATTTTTGACAGATGGCCATCCATGAATCACTGAAAGGCAGAGACTAACTCCTGTGCTAATCGCTTTAAGCCTGTTGTGTTGGTGTAGCTGTGGAGCCACATACCAAGAGTTGTGTTATTTATAATCTAGGATCAATCGGTTGAGAAGAGATAAAGAAATCTGTGATAGCTAAGGATGGCATCTGCTAAAGGCCAGGGATGTTACTGATAACCAAACAATTTTGAACCCAGCGAGACAGAATGGTCGTCTCGTAGCTGTTGATGTCTGGAAACTAAACCTTGCTCGTTTTCGAAGCGTGGCTAAAATATCTTTGCTTCACCGCAACCCCCTTTCAACTTTGTAACAGAATTAGAGTTGGAAGGGACCTTGGAGGTCTTCTAGTCCAACCCCTACTCAAGCAGGCCCTCTACCATTCCAGACAAGCGGCCGTCTAGTCTCTTAGCAAACATTATGGCAGTTTGTCCAGCTGTCCCAGCCTGGTGGGTCTTGTGGACAATTTCCTCCTGAGTACAAACGAGAGCAGAATAACAGAATTGGAAGGAATAGACCTTGGAGGTCTTCTAGTCCAGTGGTCACCAACTGGTGGTCCATGGACTACTGATGCCCTGTGAGAAAATGTTGCTCATTTGCAGAAAAAATATTTGCATTTTTTTATATTGCACTAAATCAGGGGTCCTCAAACTACGGCCCCTGGGATGGATACGTGTAATGAACGCTTGTGTTGCTGCACAGAGTTTCCCCTTTTGGGGTCTTTTTGTACAAGTCAGAGGGGGGCAGAAATTCCCACTTGGGGTCTGCTTCGGCCTCCTGCTGGGGGGCTTTGGGCGAAGGCTGGAGGGAAGTGCCGCTGGTGGGGAAGAACCGGAAGGCCTCATTCCAGTAGGTCTGCATCATGGCTTGATACTGGCTGACCATCTCAGCCCGTTGAGCTTCCAAGTGCCGATCCCTGGCCTTGCACTCCCGCAAGTCTTCCCTCTGCTTGGAAAGCCCATGCTCCTAGTCCTCAGTGAGGTGCTTCTGCTGAGCCTCCTTCTCGGTCGCCTCCAATTTGAACGGAGCTGTTTTGCCAACTCTTTCTCCTGGGGGCTGCTTAGCTCCAGCCACTGCTTCCTGTTGGGGCCCTAAGGAGCCCAGGTGGGCAGGAGAGGAATGGCTGGGAGGGGAGGGAACAGTAGAGGCCAGGGAGGTGCCCCTCAATATGAATGACATCAAGTTGGACATGCCTACACAGTCACATGGCCCCCTAGCCACGCCCACCCATTAGACAGATAGCATTAGTTGTCCACGGAATTTAAAATTACGAATTTAGTGGTCCCCGAACTCCAAAAGGTTGGGGATCAAAGAGAAGGAGGATCTCAGACTTCAAAATTGTTGATAAAAAAGACTCAAAAGTTTGGATAGTGGATGTGGCACCACCTGGAGACAGCAGAATAGATGGGGGGGGGAGAGAGGGGGGAGACCCTAGAGAAAAATCACATAACATACAAAGACCTGAAAATAGAAGTAGAACGACTGTGGCAAAGGAAAGCAAATGAGGTACCAATAGTGATAGGCCCCAAGGATGCAATATCAAAACATCTGGAGATCCACTTGAATACCATCAACACTGACAAAATGGAGGAAGAGGAATGACAGAGGAGAACTAGAAGGAGAAGGAATGATGGAAGGGAGGAGCGGTAGTGGAAGGGTGGAGGGAACAGAGGAGGAGATAGATAATGAGCAAGAAAGGAGAAGGAGGAGGAGGAGAAGGAAAAGAAGAAAGAGGAGAAGAGGAAGGAGGAGGAGGAGAAGGAAGAAGAGAAGGAGGAGGAAGAGTAGTAGAAGAAGAACAAGAAAAAGAAGGAGGAGGAGGAGAAGGAGGAAGAGAAGGAGAAGAGAGGAAGAGGAGGAAG
>JAPKID020007432.1:0-10275 GCA_026931265.2 Tropidonophis doriae | reverse complement strand
CCCAAGGGGAGCCCCATGTAGAGAGCGTTACAGTAGTCCAACTGGGAGGTCACTAGCGCCTGAGTGACTGTGCGAAGAATTTTGGCAGAAGAGTCCTTTTAAAATATATATGTAGAGCGAGAGAGCCAAGATGGTGTAGTGGTTAGTGTTTAATTCTGCGGGCTACTTCAGCTGACTGCTAGCGCAGTTTGGCAGTTCAAATCTCACCAGGCTCTAAATCAGTTCAGCCTTCCATCCTTCCGAGGTGGGTAAAATGAGGACCCAGATTGTTGGGGGCAATAGGCTGATTCTGTAAGCCACTTAGAGAGGGCTGTAAAAGCACTATGAAGCAACATACAAGTCTAAGTGCTATTGCTATATTCTTTAATATTATTTTTAATAACAAGAAGATTAACAATGACTAATCTTAAAGACCAAAATTAAAAGTAAAAACTACAAACACAAATCAAATCTATCACAATTTTGAAATGTTGTAAGGCTTTTACTTTAGGCAGCCTGGATGCACTACCCTCAGCAGTCATTTTTGAACGTATTAAGAGTACTTCTATGTATCTTGGCTTATGTCCAGGTGCTGCTGGTTCCATAGAAACTCGAAGCCAATGCTGCTATGCTGCTCCTTAAGGCCTCTAGACAGACTTCATTCATCTTTTTTTTCACGTTTTGTTTATTAGTTTATAATACAAAATAGAAAAGACTATAGTAGGAAAATAAGTAGGTGGGAGGGAAACGAGTAAGGCAGAAGAAAAAAAAAAGAAAAGGCATTGACTTCTAAGGGAAGTCAAGTCATTTATTTGATCTTGAAGAAGTTTCCAGGCAGGGATTTCTACTGACTGTTATTTCTTTTTGAATAAGGACTCAAAAATATCCTCCCAAAGTATTTTGTGCTACACAATAAATCACACCATTAACTAAGCTTGGATAACTAATTATTCTTTTCTTTTAATAATATTTTAATGTTATTATACATGTCTTTTATCTCATTGTTTTTAGAAAGATATGTACATAACAGTTGTACTATGGAGATTTTACTGTTTCTGGCTTAATAACTTTAATAAACTATGTGATCTGAGCTAAAAGGAAAAATATATCTTATATTTTATACATATCAATAGTAACTGGTTTCCAATGAATCTGTTAATATAATAAGAACAGTACAAGCAGTCCTCGACTTATGACCTGTTGTTTAGTAATTGTTTGAAGTTACAATGGACCTCCCTGGGAGTACTCATGACCCAGTTCCAAAGTTCTGACAGATGTCCCCCTGGTCATGTGACTGCATTTGGTTTATTCAGCAACCAGCTCACATGTACAGTTGTTTGTAGTATCCTGGAGTCACAGGTTTATTTTTATGATGGTTTTGCTGAAAACCAGCATTTACTTCTGGTTTGCCACAAAACTGATCACGGAATTCACTCAACAACCAAGACAAAAAAGGTTGTAAAATCAAGTCACATGGGTGATCTGATTTATTATAATCATTACTTACAACCGTGATGGATAGGCTCCATTAATGGTCATAAATCAAGGACAACTTGTGTATAATACCTGTATTACCATACCTGTATAAGTTATAATTAAAAAAAAACCAGGATCTCTGCCATAGTAACAAATATTGGTGCATGGCGGAAGATTCCCTTTGCTTATTACCCGTCCTGTATAAACTCAAGTACTGTAAGTAGATGTATAAGAAGGCCAAGTATAAAACACAAACCATTTATAGTTACTTAAATAAAGCTGCATAAAGTCTTGCTGTTATTCATAAAAGATAGTGGTAAGGTCAAATTAAACAGCCTTTTGCCTCCAATTTTAAATCAGTGGAAATTAAGTTGCTGATTCTTTGTGAGCCCCATGTTAAAAACCAGTTGCCCAGCAACAGTCCACCCTATACCTCTTCATTGTCTGCCCTTTTTACACCTCCAAAACTTACCTCCAGCAGCTGGGGTAGTCTCTGTGGCAGGGATGCGCGTTTCACAAGTCACCTGGGGGCTCTGCCGTGTGCTGCAGCTTTGGGGAAAAGGGACATTAAGAAGGCATGAATATCATGTGGGCGAAAGAGCTTCTCTTCCATCTCCCCCCT
Source organism: Tropidonophis doriae (assembly GCA_026931265.2). Lineage (NCBI taxonomy): Eukaryota > Metazoa > Chordata > Lepidosauria > Squamata > Natricidae > Tropidonophis > Tropidonophis doriae. The sequence goes on along the minus strand of JAPKID020007432.1, from coordinate 8,198 downwards.
CATTCAAAATCCTATATTTCTATATTTCCTATATTTCTTCATCAGCCCACTGAGTTGGACTCACCTAATGCCACAGGGTTCAATCCGTTCGGATCTCCAGTCATGGACATGGGGGCCAGCACCCCCCATGACTGCGCCACAGTCAGCACAGCCAGGGATCTCACTTCGGGGACCCAGGTTGAGTCCCCCACATCCAGCTGGAGGGCTTCGCAGGGCCCCCAGAGGTTGCTTTACTTTGTCCTGTGAGGAGACACTGACATGATTCAAAAGATACTTAACGTGAATGCTATTTTAGGTGCATTAACAGAGGTACAGAGCCTTGATGAAGGAGAATCACTGTTTTGCTCAATTGTATCTTGGTCAGATGCTATTTGGTCTAGTTGTAGTGGATCCAACTCTGGACACCACAGTTCCAAGACAACAATGACCAGTTGAAGCAAGTGCAGGGAATGGTGAAAAATGTGGAAGCCGAGCCTTACAAGGAATGGATTAAAGATCAGAATAGTTTGCCTATAGAACAGTAGTCTGAAATACAGTTTTTATACAAGAGGAGGCGTTATTGCCTATTGCCTCAAAGAGTAGGACCAGAACCACTGAGGTAAAATTTGGGGAAAGCAGGTGTAGTCTAGAGCAGGGGTCCCCAACCCCCGGTCCGTGGACCGGTGCCGGTCCATGGCTTGATAGTCACCGGGACGCAGGGCCAGAGCGGAGGAGGAGGAGGGGGCAGCCCCCTGGGCAGAGCGTGCGCCGGGGGCAGGAGAGCGCAAGCGTGGTCGTTCACACTACTGGGGGCCGAGAGGGGAGAATGAGCCGACTCACACACCCCCACGCATGCACGTGCCGCCTGTTCCCCCTCCCCCCCTGCTCCCCCTCAACGCCAGCTGAGCCACGCCCACCGGTCCACGGAATTTTCTTTAAAATGAAACCGGTCCCTGGTGCCAAAAAGGTTGGGGACCCCTGGTCTAGAGATCAGAAGGTTCTTCCTGACTGCATAAATTGTCTGTCAATGGAAATGATTACCACATGAACTGTTGAGTTTTTGTTTGGCAATGGTCTTCACAAAGGAAAAACAGTCATTTGTCAGAGATGGTCTTGTGCAGAAGAGGTTGGTTGCTCCTGGTTCAGGCAAACCAGCAGTGGAATTCAGGCTTGGGTCACAGAACCGGCAGCAATCCAGGCCTGCCATGCCCCCAAACCAGTTTCCTTGCTGCTGCAGGGCTGCCGCCATTTTGATTTTTAGTGACTACGTGTGCGCAGTTCACTGTACATTATTCTGTGCATTGAACAGCGCATGTGCATGCAGCGCATACGCGCTTGTTGCACAAGAATTTCTAAGCTCTAGTAAAACGGGCAGCAACCACTTCTGGTCTAGTAGTGGTTGCTGCACTGAGAAGGGAATTGGATGATGACCTCTAAGGCCCCTTCCAGCTTTATGAATGGAGACAGTGTAGTCCAAAATAGCTCCTATATGCTGACTGAAAGGCTTGTTAAACCTGTGCAACAGGATCCAGCATTGTGGGTCTGCTGTTTGCTTGACTATCTCCTTCCCACCACTTAGCCCATGAAAACCACAAGCAAACAAACAAAAGAGAAAGGAAAAAAAGTTTGCTGGAAGCTCAGAGCTCTACAAATTATCCTGTCTCTCACCATAAACCTGCCCAACAGGCATATTTCCAATTGTCAACATTATTTGCATTTCTATGCAGTTAAAATACACCCATATGTATATACAGTATATATGATACACACATATATCAGTGGACATCAGTTCCCCTACTGTTCATTGGTACACACTTAAAACCCCTGACAAGTAAAGAAGAAAGCATGGGGTGTAAAGGATATCACAAGCTTGAGTGGGCAACCAAAACACCAGGAGATTCAACTGGCACTTGGCTCTGGAACTGCGTATGGTTAACAGCTGCACTGGCTTTAACCACATCTTGGGATAATGCACAACCAAAATTTTATTGACTCCTGGATGACTCCGCCTTCCATCCTTCCGAGGTGGTAAAATGAGGACCCAGATTGTTGGGGGACTCTGTAAACCACTTACAGGAGGCTGTAAAGCACTGTGTAGCAGTATATTAATGCTATTGCTATTTAATTAATAATTCGAAGCCATGAATCAACAATGTTGTGGGTGGACTGGAAGCCACCACTGACTTGGGGTGTGTGTGTATGTGAATCTCAGGACCACAGTGAATGATACAAATTAGATAGGGATGATTTTCCCTCCTTGTTTGAAGAAGATCTTTGGCACAGAATGGCATTGTTGTTCTTTAAATTATGCTAATTCCATTGTAGGATTCACATTACAGCTTTTCTATGATATCTGCCTCAAAATGGTGAGAAATTGGGCCACTGGGTTTCAGCACCAAGTGGTCTAAAAGAGCTGCAAATATTTGCAAACAAAAAAGGCCATAAACTGATGTTCTGCAATAAAGAAGTGGTTTCAACATATCACAGTAAGTCAGGGGTGTCAAACTTGATTTCACTGAGGGCCACATCAGAGTTGTGTTTGACCTCGGAGGGCTGGGGTGGGCATCGCTAGAGTGGGCGTGACCAGCTCAATGTCACTCATGTCTGGGGTGCCTGTGGTAGCCTGAGCACTGCCAACAAAAACAGGCTCCTGAGCTCCATTTCTGGCTCCTGCAACCCTCCTGTGGCCCTCCTGAACTCAGTTTTCACTGGCAGAGGCACTGTGAGCTGGTCCTTCTCTGTTTCTAGGGTGGCCCCCTGGGCCAGATGTGGCCCCCAAGCTTTGAGTTTGACACCCTTGCAGTAAATCATAAACAAAGAGCATTATAGTTCAGCATGCAGCCACTTTGTAAGATGGTATGCTCCAAATATTTAATTAAGCCCAGCCTCAGCATTTATTTTTCAATATGCACTAGGCATAAGATACTAGAGGGAAAAGAAAGGCAGCCATTGTTGAATTCAACACATGTATATTTGGGATAAGAGTGTTATAGCATCTGAGGTGTGTGTGTGTGTTCGTGTGTGTTTCAGAGCTTTAAGTTATTTAAGTTATACAAAAAAAACTTATTTTTGTATGTTGCTGTTGTGAGTCATCCAGGATTATATTCTATAAATTGGGAGGCCACATAAATCTAATGAATAAAAATAATAAACATGTGTCCTGAACTTACAGGTCTTCTCTTTGCAGTAGCTTGATAGTACAAAAAGATAATCAAGTAACTGCATAAAAGCTATGTTGTCACAAATTATGTACAATATAGTGTAACACAATCATTCCCTCTTCTTACTCCACCTCCTAAGGGGGATCTGACTGGCTGATCTTGGGTGATTCCAAGGTCTCAGATTTAGACACAGTCAAACCCACCTCACAGGATTGTTGTTGTGGGGAAACGAGGAAGGAGAACTGGGTATGTTTGTCAGTTTTGAGTTACTTACAAAGTAATAAAGGTGAGACAAAATCAAATAAATAAATAAATCCCTCTAAGAACAATTATGGTTTAAGATTACTGGTATAAAATGAAATTTCAGGTACAAGAACTTAAGAGTCCATCTCTAGTCCAAAGCGTTGGGAAGAACAGCTTTCTGTCTAAAACAATGGAGACTTCTGTCAGTCATATAAGACAGAACCCAGGATCAATATAACTATGGTTTAGCAAACAGCTTCAACTTTTGCTATTGCTAAAGATCTCTTTTTGTGTACTAAAACATAACTATTGTATTTTTTTTTTAGCAAAATGTCTCCAGATCATCCTACATTATATTGACAGTACCACTATTATGCTAAGAGTATTTTTCTCATATGCAAGATATCCCTCACCTGCTTTCTACATATACTTGTCCCACATTCTGTGGTCTTCCTGTTGGATTATGGTACAGCATCCATGTCATGGCTATGCAGATAAAGGAAATTAGTTGTAAGAGTCATTATAGCACGCTGGATAGAAATCTGGAACCAGGAATGAAAAAATCTGGGTTCCAATTTCCACTAACTTCACTACTTAGCCATAAGTCAAAGATCAACCAACTTTCAGCCAACTGTATTTTAGTCAATTATTATGAAGAAAAAAGAGAGCATGAAGATAACTTGTCTTAGAGTTGGCAGATGGCAAACAGAATTACCTTATGCCTACCTGAGACAGAAAACAAGGGATATAGAATACAATACAACAGCAGAGTTGGAAGGGACCTTGGGGGTCATCTACTCCAACCCCCTGCCTAGGCAGGAAGCCCTATACCGTTTCAGACAAATGGCTATATATGGGGCATTGTCTTCATTGTTCTCTCCTTTCTTCCCTTTGCCATTTATTTATACTCTCCCCAGTAGTATATAACCAAATATTTGGTACTGGTGGCAACAGCCACAGCATTTAAAATAGATGCTAAGTTCTGACTGAGCAATAGGGAATTGGACTTGGTAGCAATTAGTTCATCATTTTAAAACCGTCCAATTTCCCCATCACATTATGGTGGAAGGGGGAGACTTTAAAAATGACAGAGGCCTGTGATAAAATCTATAAATCAAAAAACCCAGCTACCAAGTGAGAGGTTAACTTGAATTTGATCAGTAGATAGCAGTTGGATCCTAGACAGATGGACGCAAATTACTTGCCTTCCAACTGCCGTTTGAAATATTAAGACTCCCTGAATAGGGACAGCCACAGGGGAGATATAAATTAAAAGTGTGCGATTTGACTTAAATTAGATTAAAACATCTGAATCAACTCAGAAAATGAATCTGATTCCGTTCAGACCCACATCTCTAAAAAGGACCAACTTAATTTGGACCAATTTGAAACATTAAAAAATATGTGCCCATATTGGGTAAGGAGCTGACTCAGTCCAGATAGATAGAATATTCCCCCATGCTTAATCTGAGTGAAACAGATGTAAAAATATTTGGTTTAAATGCTACAAACATATGAAACGCTCTGCAGTTCAAGCAATAGAGGCTGCTACACCATAATTGGAGAACAATTGTGATAATTCTGTGATAATACTATTATAAAACACTTAGGAAAACGTTGAGAGATTCTTTTTATGCCAATCAGCTGTTAACACCATTAAATGAGGAAAAAAAAGATTTGCATGAAAGAAAATTGCAGCCTGAAAAATTCAAAGGGAAAGGTAATTTATGGCCACCTAATTCTAGGAGGCCACATATGAACCCTAATCTATTTTTTGCAACTCCTAGAGAAGCCCCCGAATTCAGTGTTGAGTCTTTTTAAGTAAAAGAACACTAATAAGCACAGCTACAATGAGTGATCCCCTTCTCTATTTTTTTTTTTTTAAATCAGGCCTGGCATTTTTGCTCTGCCTCCTTAGATAACATTTCTGTCTTATTGCCATGCCCCCTTGGAAGCTGAAAAACAGTGTTTAAAAATGAAGTACATTCACAAAAATGAAAAACCTGGTCTTTTAGGTGATCATTCCTGGTATTAATGGATATAGTGGGCAGCAATATTGCATGTGTCTGACTTCCTTACATTCATAATACATTCTTAAAGGAGCCTTCTGCATAATTATCAACACTTAGGCCTCCCTACATATATCCATAAGCCTTAATTTTTTTATCTATTTGCCAAATTTATATAGCTATCCATCTCCCAAGTGATAGGGGTTTTTTTTTTAATTCTTTAGATCTTGCTCTGAACACATGGAGATCAGGCGGCTGTAATCTCATTCCTTCATCTCTGCATGTTCAAATAAATCTGAAAAGGATTATACAATGTGTAGAATGAAAGCTTTTTCTGGACTGGACTGCTCCAGCCTGCAGATGAAGTAGCTACATCCCAATTCTATCACTAAAAATTTGAGCTGCATATTGAAAGCTGACATGTCAGGGAAAAGCTTTTTAGCTAGTCATCTTTCTGATTGATTAATAGATTTTTTTATGTGAAAGGAGCTAAAATCTTATTCAATGTAAGAAAAACTAGCTCAAGCAGGTATTCATCTCATCCAGCATAGTGGTTATAAATTTTATGTGTGAGTTGCTAAATTATCGTAAGATATATTCATTAATAAGTTTAGTTGAACCAACCTTTCTGAGACATGTTACACAGCCTGGTGGCCAAGAGACAAAATAAATATTTTAGTTAAATTTTATTCCTCACCATGGCCATGGATGTTTTGCTACTGCATTAAACCAATTGCAGGAAATGCTTTCAATACTGCAAAAATAATAAGTGTTATGATCACTTTCATGTTCCAGATACTTCAGTTTTGACTATATGTTATTCCACTTGCTAGCCTTGGACCACTTACATGTTTTGATCATCTACAATCCCCTAATTTGGAGGGGGGGGGGAAATAATACGTTGAAAGAACTATTGAGAATGAATTATATACAATTTTTAAAAGCTGGCGAAAGATAGAATATGGGTAAATAATACAAGCATAATTTAGCCACGGGGTTCAGGCAGCCTGGCAGACAGACAAGCTAAAGATAAACTACAAATCATTTGTTTTCTATGCCTTATACTTGGAAACAAAGTGGTAATAACTTTTGGTAATCTCCAATTCCAAAAATCCTCTAGAGTTTCTAATGGCCAGCACTGTACTGCAGTATCTTGGTTGTTATCAGTTCTAGAGTGACTCCCACATTTTTTGCTTATCAGCCATGAGATCACTAGATGCATACAAGGAGATGATTTTATTTCCGCTCGCCTGTTACCATTACACAGGCTAAATTACTGCCTGAGTGGGGGACATCCCTGCGGTCCTTTGGACTCCCTGGGATGTCGTCTCCTTGAGTCATACGTGCATTCGTTACGTGACAAAAGATCACCAGCCCATTTTCAGAAACGAGGCAACAGACCAAACGTCCTGGGACCCCTGGAAAGGAAATGGGACATTAGGGGGGAAAACGCTCTGGACCACAGGAGACCACGGATGATGTGAAGGTGGAGGAGATGAGGTTCCCGCACTCCCTGGGCAGGCCTCTGTCCTGGCGAGCATGACAGAGCTAAAGCCATGTTCCCAGAGGATGGCTTGTCCCTGTTGATCCCTCCCCTCTCTCCACCCCAGATAACAGGGTCCAAAACCTTACAGGTAAGTAGCTGCCCCCCCACCCCGCCTGCTTGCAGGTGAGAAAAGAAGACACAAAACCACATTATCCCATAGCTTCTGCGTTTAATTGGCCTCCCACCACCTGCCTCTCCCTGGCCTGGTCCCATCTTATCCATCGTTATTCCCCCCCCCCCCCGACAAATCCTTTTCCCAGTTTGCCATAATCCACGCAGCTCTTTCTCCCTCTCTCTTTTCCCCTGGCATCCTGGCGAAGGACGTGCAGCCGGGCAGCTCCCTTTCTCCCACTCTGCTTGCTCCCCCTACTACTCCACCCGGGATCTCTGGCTCCTCGCCCTCCTCCACAAGCCAGGACAGCCCGGGCAATCCAGCCAGGACAGGGCATCCATCCTCCTCCTCCAGCTATAGCCACGCCGGGCAACAGAAGCCCGCCCAAGGGCACCGACGTCCTTACCTCTTGAAGCGTCCCCGCCGCCAGCGCCGAAGCCGCTTTCGGACCTCCTCGTGCCTTGCAAGACGCCCCTGCGGCGGGGACGGCACCGGCAACCGCGGCGGGATCCAGGGCGCCTGGCTGCCCAAGCTGCCCTAAATAGCAGCAGTGAGCAGGGGAGGGACCATCGGCTGTAGCCATGACGACGGCGGCTGCTTTATTCCCCTTCGCCTCCCCGGTTGAAAAGGAGACGGGAAGCGGGGAGAAGGACGGGTGGGCTGGCCAATGGCACATCGCAGCAGCAGATAATCCGCAAGAGCGGGGCTTTTTTTTTTTTTTTTTTCTTCCTCTTTAGGAGCCTTTCGCCACCGATGGTCACGCGCTTTCCGGCCCCTAGGGGCCGCTGACGCGCGCCGGGACTGCTGTCTCTCGTGGCAGCCTCTTATTATTAGTTAATTACATTATTATAATGGACTAATTATATGATTAGCATTCGTTTACGTTTCTATTTTTGAAGACCTGCTGCGTTTTCTCTTCGCCTCTTTGACAGAGCTGGGGTATCTGCGCAGTAAATCGCGACTGCAATTATGAATTATGCCCAGGGTGTCAAATCACTCAGCCCTTCCTTCTTTCTATGTGATACAGGTGGACCAGGGGTGGGTTTCGAATTTTTTAGAACCTGCTCTCTGGGTGTGGCCTATTTTGTGGGCGTGGCTTGGCAGTCATGTGACAGGGTGGGAGTGGCCAACTTGTAAAATGTGGTGAA
>JAPKID020007431.1:0-10275 GCA_026931265.2 Tropidonophis doriae | reverse complement strand
GGTACCATATTTTTCAGACTATAAGATGCACCAGATTATAAGATGCACCAAGATTTTGAAGAGGCAAATTAAAAAAAAGGTTTTGCGCTCTGCAGACCTCCCCAAAATGGCCAGTTTTTCGTGAAAATGGTTCTGGTTTTTTTTAAATGACATGAATAGCCTTTAGGAGGCTTATAGAGTGCTCTGGTTGAGGGGGAGGAGAATTGAGCAAAAAGCAACCCGTTTTTTGCTCATTTCTGCCCTCCCCAGCACCCAGGAACACTCTGAAAACCTCTTAAAGGCTATGCACTGCCATTTTGGTGAAGGGAGTGGTGTTTCAGGAGGCAAAAAGTGCTATATTCAGTATATAAGATGCACCCAGATTTTTAGCCTCGTGAGGGAAAAAGATGTGTCTTACATTCCGAAAATACGGTATATGGAGAAATAGCCTTTAGATCAGCCAATCTGCTTTGTCCCAGTTATGGAAGGTATTTTCTTGGGCTGCTCTCTCCTCTGAATATTGCTGGACTCTGTATGTCCATGACTTTTTTGGCTATAGTAGTGAGAAAAACATCTTATTTGAACAGACATATTTCTTTTGGGTGCTTTGGACAAGGGAGTATAGATCTCATCAAAAAGGGCCAGGTGGTAAATATTAGCTTTAGCATTGTTAATCCATGTATTTAATTGGCTGCATGACAATACAATCCAGAGGATGCATTCATTTTTTAATAGAAACAAAATGTTTTTTTACTGAATATTGTTACCTTTTTTATTATCTTGTCACAATTAATTACGATTAAACATCTACATATGTTTGACACTACTTTGGAACCAGCTGTGCACTTATCAAACAAGCTCAGTTGGTTTTGAGAGTGAAAACATTTTTTTTTCTGGCTCTGCTGTAGTTTATTTAAAACTGGTGGGAAACTACTGTTTTCTTTGCAGAATTCATCTCATCTTGTGGGTGATCTGTTTTCCTATTGACAGGAACTTTAACTTCCGGACACCTATCAGTTTTTTGTTGTGCCTGCCTATATTGTCTTCACTTCCCCATTCTAACCTCCACAGAAGTATGCCACAGAAAATTAGAGTTGCAAAATATGTAGCATGCTATCATTTTACTATCACAGCTCACAAGGGGCTCTTAATGGAAGACCAATTTTGTGGTTGGAAGCTTCTTTCATAGCAGCCACTCTTACCTTTTTGCATGGATCCAGCCAAATGCATACAACATGAATTACACAGAAAGAGAGCGGAATGTTCTTTTTTTCTTTCTTTCTTTCTTTCTTTCTTTCTTTCTTTCTTTCGTTCTTTCTTTCTTACTTTCTGTCTTTCTTTCTTTCTTATTTATTTATTTGTTAATAAATAAATGGGGAGAGGGGGCGGTTAACAAATCTAAATAAATAAATAAATAAATAAATTTATTTATTTTAGTTCTTTTTTACAGCGTATTGGGTATGGGAGGATTTTTGTTACTGAAGAATTGGCAGCAGATTTGGCACCAATTTAATTACTTTAGTGAGCCGAAGAAAACACAGCAGATAAGGTTGTAGTGACCTCTGCAAATTCACAGCATTTTCCAGTTGGCAGATGCAAAGATTACGGATTTAGATGAAAGGAAGTGTCTGAATTCAGTCATTTTAAACACATTTTATTAAATAATGTAATGTTGTTAGGGAATTGTCAAAAAGTTTTCAGTATTTTAAACAGCGATTGAGATTGCCTTAGGAATTATAATGGGCGAAAGTGAGCACAGAATTAGAAAAATGTAGAAATTCTTTTGCAGTTTGTTTGTTCTGCCAGGCAACTGGTCGTAGTAAAAACATTCCATATATCTTCCATTGTGCATTAATATTCTTTTCTTGCGGAGCAAAAACAGTATCCTATCCTAAACAATACATATCTTAGATAACTGAATCCGGTTGCACTAACAATGTAATGAATACAATTCTTTTATGTTTATAGGAAATAAATGTTCTACAGTGGGACATCAAAATTAATCAGGAGAAATTAAAAAATATAGATGAGACCTGGGCAGAGAAATATGAAAGGTAAATTAAAGTATATTCCTTTAATCAGCCAGACAGAAAACATATTAAAGATGTGATTAAAATGTGTTATTTCCCCTGTCAACAGAATTTATTGTGAAAACGCTGCTTTTAAAGAAACGGTTAAAATGAAAACTGAGGAAATTAAACTACTGAAGTCTGAAAATCAACGTAAGTAAGCTCTGCTATCTAATATTAGAATTAGATAGAATTACAATCCAGGGGCATCACAGACTTTTTGAGGCAGTAAGTACATTTGAAATTCTGGTATCATGTTTTGCACACTTCCACAAAAGAAGTGTCATGGTGACAAGACCAGCAACCCACCCACCCTGCCCCACACACATGTTTTATCAAAAGGCAAATAGATAGTTTTGTTCCCATGACACACCATCTAGTTTCACAAAATGCTTTATATTGACTTAGATTATCAGATCTTTTTTTGACACATACTTTCAAATAAAGTACTGAGTTGCAGGTCTATATCCTTTTATTGTCTAAGAATATCTTTGGGATATACACCCAAATTCTTGGAATGCAAAGATTATGAATGGTGCTTTGCATATTTTATTTATATCCCGCCTTTATTATTTTAATAAAAATTCAGGACAGTGAATATTTTAATATGCTTTCCTCTTCCTATTTTTTCCACAACATGCAACCTGTGGATTGAGTTGGGCTGAGAGAAAGTGACTGGCCCAAAGTTACCGTCTCAGCTTTTATGCCTAAAACTCACCGTTTCTTGGTTTCTAGTCTGGCACCTTAACCACTAGACCAAACTGGCTAAGAGAAGAAATGTGAACTTCTCCAATCATTAGTCTTAGGATATACCTAGTGTTTATTCCTAGTGTTTATCCCTAGCATCACATAATGGAGGGAGCTCCTGTTACTTGTTCCAGCTTCTGCCAACCTAGCAGTTCGAAAGCATGTAAAAATGCAAGTAGAAAAATAGGAACCACCTTGATGGGAAGATAACAGTGTTCCATGCGCCTTCGGGGTTTAGTCATTCTGGCCATATGAGCTTTGAAACATATGAGCACTGCCCCCTAGAGCTGGGAATGACCAACACATATGTCGAGGAGAACCTTTACCTTTTTATACCTTTATGCAGTATTGGCTTTCATAGTGTGCATTGATAATGTCTTTTATGAAAAAAGGCTTAATAAAACAATCTCTACATTCTTTCTGTGATGTGCAGTGTTTTCATCCATGTTTACAAAATAAGAATATTCTTATTTGGAATGTTACAAATCAGAACATTCAGCATCTAGAGAAATTAAAGTTCTACTTTTTGGATTTTTTAGATATGCCATGTAAGTGCAAATAATTTTTTTCAAACTTTTTCAGTTTTAGAGCAACAGCATTTGGAGATGATGGCAATGCTTGATGTAAAACAGCAGAAGTTTGTTCAGGATAATATATCTCTTAGCAAGAGTGGTGTTACTGAGGTTACAAGTCTGGAAGTATGTATTTTAAAATAATCTTATTTCTTTTGGCAAGAACTTATGGCTCATTCTAATGGTTCATATTAAAAGCAAGAAATACCCAGATTTATTTTGACATTAGATTTCGGTGCACATAATGAATGGAGAAGCTAGCAATTGTGGTTTTCTTTTCATCCATTATGAAGAAGCGGACTTGTATACTGCTTGCATTGGCGTCTTCTTATCTTCTCCCATGTGGCTGATAGTAGGAAGATGAAGATTTGATTAACTGAGATAATATTGTAGCATATGTTCCAAGAATTGTCATCCAGATAATTAGCCAGCTATTGTTAATCAAAAACAGAAACCAGAATTCCTCTTTTGAATTGTAAGACGAATTAGTGGGGAAAAAGTGGAACTGAACAATGTTACACTATATTTCAGTAAAATGTTGCTTGGTATGATCTGGAGTAACCAATCTGAAGGTCTCTTCTGCAACAGAAAATCTTGCCAAGCATGAAAAAGCTCTTCTGGATGCAGCCTAATCTGATCATAAGTTGTCAGACCATTTAAATAAAACTTAATATCCTATTTTAGAAAGAAAGCTAAGAAGGAAAGCCAGGAATGCAGAACTAGAGTATTTTTTAGCAACCATGCTGATTAATTCATGCAAAGTCATGATAGAAAATGTGTATATCCTACTAAGGTCCAAATATGCAGACCAGCTGGTGTGTGTATTTGTCAATTTGATCTGGATTTTAAAATAACTCTTGGCATTCATTTGAATTGGAAGTTGGCAGTTCTTGGAGCCTGTGCTTGCAATGGCCCTGAAGGAGAGCCCTGTGCTTGTGCCAAGATGTCAGCAGCAACTCGAAAGCAACTTCTTCAACTCAAGCAAGAGGTATGAGAGCTTGGGTTAGAAGCAGTCTTTTCATGTGGAAAAAAAGTCAAATATTCCATTTGTAAAAATGTAATAGGCTGCTAAAATGTAATAGTTAGGCTGCTAACATATTAATATATCAATATGTTTTTATTTTATTTTTAATCTTCCTGACATACTTCAAGCTTTAAGTGGAATAGTTATATAAATAACGGCAGGTTTATACATTTAAATATTTTCCAAATGCTATGTTTTACATGGATAACCCGTGAAAATGTAACACATTGAGATTGATGGAGGGCAATTAACAGATTTCCATTAATTTTACAATACCTCTCCTCCTTTTGTGCATCCACTTTTTAGCCTTTAGTCTTTCAGACTAAAGGATGCTTCCTGTTCAAACTTCTCTGTTTTTCCAGTCACCCAACAGAATTAGTATCAGTTAATACAGCCACAAATTATGCTAAAACACTTTCATCCACTCAGTCTCTTTGCCAAAAGAAGCCAGTTCAACTAGTTTTGTAGGAAATGTATCTACCCTCTCAGCAATGAACTCTTTGCTTAACTTTAATCCTTTTCAGAAGGTGGGCTGAGTGATACTGTCTGTTGGAAGTATAAAAACATTACAGAGATGTACCACAGATATAGCAAAATCCTTGTTTCCCTAATAATGATATTTGCTTTTCTACCATTCTACCATGTTAAATGTTTTAGCTTTACATGGCCTGGTAATGTAATGAAATATATATATTCATTCACTCCAGCTTTGCTAAGAAAATTAATTAGGAATCAACAAAGAATAGAATTGAAGATTGGAGTGCATAGACATTTGTTAGATTTAATAGATAAGGGTTGAGCAGCCAAGCAAATTTTTCTGTTTGTTGTCAGTTTAAAAAAAAAAAAATTGCCCAGGAAATGGCTCTTATAGGAGGATTAGTAACTAATATTCATATTTGTTGAAACTATACTATTCAAATTACAATATAAAATTGATTTGTTAAATGACTTTGTCTCTTCTGTACTATCAATAGCTTTTTTAAGTGTCATTTGGGGGGCAGATTATACTCAAATTCTATGTGGATTTCTGCTTAAGATGAGCAAGCAATAATCTTACTGTTTTCCAATAACCATAGATAGGTGGATTTCATTCATATTTTAAAAGTGCAATCTAAAATTTATCTTAATTGAAAAAAAATAACAGTTTGAACTTCTGAAGAAGAGTAAAGAAGAAGCTTATATAACGGCAGATGCCTTCAGAATAGCTTTTGAACAGCAGCTGATGCGAAGGAAGGACCAGGCTTTCAGACTTGCCCAAATGAGTAAGATCTGCAGAAAGGAAACTAAAACAGTAAAGTGGAAAAGCAGCAAAGAAGATGGTAATTATTTCTATTATATTTATATATTTTCAGTGATATTGAAAATAATTCTATCGCCATATTGCTTAGCAATTAAACTTTTGTTTGAAATCATTCATTATCCAAATGATTCATATGACACCTATTTATTTCAATTTTATTTAGGACAAAGACCTTACCAAGGCTATCTATATGTAGCAATAAGAAGACATAGTCCTACCAAAAATAGAGTTTGACTGACATATGTAGAGGTTTATTGATTGATTGATTATCTTATGACCGTATCAATAGAATGTAGAAGTATCTCAAATAGAATAGCATAGCTATAACTTACCACAAAAGATAACAAATTAATTTAGATAGCATGGCCAAACTGCAGATTAACTATCAGGGTGTGTCTCAGAAATATGAATGTCAGTTGTGGTTCTCTAGCATTAGTGTAGTTCTAGCAGCCTTTTTTGCCTTTGATAGATACAACTTTTTGCCTAGTTCTGCTTAAGCACTGCAATATATATGGCAAGTGATGTAATCTCTAAGGCCCTGGTAGAAGTTTTTAAGTCTTTGTTTTGGTTGTGGATGACTAAAAAATTAAATAGTACCCTACTCCAGTGACTCATAATTTCCTATTACACAGATGATAGGATTGGGGATATCGTATTTTTTTGGAGTATAAGACGCACCAGAGTATAAGATGCACCAAGGTTTTGAAGAGGCAAATTAAACAAAAAAAAAGGTTTTGCACTCTACAGACATCCCCAAAACAGCCAGTTTTTCGCAAAAACGGCCGTTTCTCCCCCCCAAAAAGGACATGAACAGCCTTTAGGAGGCTTGAAGAGTGTTCCTAGGGGGTGCCCCCTCCCCCAAAACGAGCAAAAATGTCCCATATTTCCTCCCCAAAAATGGCATGCATAGACCATAGGAGGCTAATAGAGTGCTTCTGGGGGGTGTTGGGGGCCAAAATTGAGCAAAAATATGGCCATTTCTTTCTCATTTTTGCCCTCCCCAGCTCCCAGGAGCACTCTGAAAGCCTCCTAAAAGCTATGCATGGCCATTTTGGTGAAGGGGGAAGGGTTTCAGGAGGCAAAAAAATGCTATATTCAGTGAATAAGATGCACCCAGATTTTCAGCCCCTTTTTTGAGGGGAAAAGGTGCTTCTTATACTCCAAAAAATACGATAGAGATGGAGATATGTACATAATTTACAAAAGCTTCATCTAAGTCAGGAATTCTTAACTTGGTGATAGAGTTCAAGTCTGCAAACTTGGATGAGAAAAAAACAACCACTTTTATTTGCACTAGTTTTTAATTGCAGTGTAATCAAGAAAGGCTCCATAGATTTCACCAGACTTTCAAAGGGGTTCATGGCACAAAAAGATTAAAAACTGTGATATGAATAATTGTCAAGAAGGTCTTGATTTTATCAAGATAAGTTCTTGTTCAATGCACATGCAAACATATTGTATTTTAATTGCTTTTAGTCACCTAGAGTCCCATTGGTCAGATGGGCAGCCATATAAATATATAGTTTTCTAGATTTTCCCCCCAGTGTTTCCATATCTTCCCCCATATTTTTTTTCTTTCCTTGTTTCAAGAAAAAAGAAAAAGCTTGAAAGAAAAGCTGATGGGCATGCTTGCTTCTGGCCCTGAGAGTAAGAAAGTAGAAGAACTGGATAATCCACTGGAGATCATTAGGACACTAACAGACCTGGTTGGTATCTCTTACATGGTTCCAGTGTCTATATTAATAATATTATGTGCCTCGGAAGATAGACACTCTGTTTGACAGCAATATTTATATTTATTTTCTTTTTTGTTATAGCTGAACGATAAGGAGGAGATGTTAGCTCATCAAAGGAAGGTTAGTTATATGCTTGCTCGGACACTGGAAGATAAAGAAAATGCTTTGCAGCAAAGGACAGAAAATACATTTTCAGAGGAAAAGGTTACTTTTAAGAACAGTCAGTACAAACAAGAGTTAAAGCCGCAAGAATGGATTTTTCCTGAATGTTCGTGTTGTCAGGATGGCTTTTCTTCGGCTTCCAATACAAACCCCAGCAGAACACCAACTTCCCGTTCCAAAGGATCTAAAGAAAATAAACATCACAACTTCAAAGAGACAGTGAATATGAAATAATATATAGCTTTTTAAGAAAATGTAGATCTGTGTAAAAAAACCAACAACTTCCTTAACATTTCATTTCATAACTAAGGACTCTTAAACTCCGTCTGTGCTCCATAGAACATAAGGAACTTTTAAAGCAGCACCTTTAAAGGAGTCTTTTATAATTTCCATATCAGGGATACAGATAAACACAAATGCAAAAGCTGCTTATTGATGGAAAGCAGAAGGAAGAGCGGAAAATATGCAAGGGTTTAGGTATTTGTGGAATACCTGCAGTGAACTATAATTCAACCTTAATTCAGAAAATGTTACCATTTAAGTAATTTACAATTTCTGTGTTGAGAATAAGTAAATATATAATTTATTGTTGATGGATTGTATTCAGCAGTCTCCTTCTGTGAACAGAAGGCCTTATTACATTCTTTTAAAGGCTTCCTCCAGTTTCTGATCTCACAGATTGCTTTGCTAGCAGAACCTACTAATCGCCCTTCTGCATTCTATCAGTCTCCTGCTGTTTTCTGAAAAAGTTCTCCATTTTAAATTCCCTTTTCTTCTTTTCTAAGATGGCCTTTTAATTTAGTTCGTTGTCAGGATTTTTTCCAGGATAGAAAACATTTTTTATTCGTGTGCTCAGTGTTTTGCATGCTATTTACTTTTCAGCAGAAGACATTTTCTCTTTTTAAAGACCTTTTTCTTCAAAAATCAGCTTCTTTTATTAATGCTCTAGTGGTGGAGCACTAGAAAGAGGTTTTGCCTAAATCAAAGTTCGTTCATTCCCTCTTAAATTGTCGCTCCTTGCTATTTTGCAGCATGAAAATGGTACCTTTCACTTTCCAGGTGCAGTTAGACTTCAAGTCCTGACAAATTCAGACACCACAGACTATATTTGTATCTGATGGAAACTAAGGGTTTCAGTTTCTCACCTTTTGATATATTTTATAGCTCAGGTTCCTTTTTAAGTATTAAGGGAACATCTTAGGATTTGCATTAAAATCCAATCATTTACTCATTTCTCTGCAGCATTGAATGATTGCTGAAATGTTTTCCCCCTTGGATAAATGTCTGGCTTATTGATTTCTATATCTTCTGAACACATTTTCATATGGTACAGTTAGGAAAAATTGATATCATGTATCATTCTCTGTTCAGGTAGATTGATCAAAAAGAGGACATAATGGGATTCAACCAAATCTTCATTAAAAAATCAATTGCCTTATGCATTTATATATTTGAAAGAATGATTTCATGATCAAACAAAACCTGTTCTCTTAGGAAATGGAGGTATTTTATACATTGATCTATATTGGTAGAAAATATTAACCTGTAGGTATGTTGGATTAGAACAACATATGTATAAAAACACTGCATGTGACCATTTCTTCACCAGATCTCCTTATCAGAAAGCTTAATAATAATCATAACTACCTTCTACAGTACATGTGTGCACACTATAAATTAGTGTTGAGTTCACACTGACTCGTAAGTGCATTCAGGCAAATACTGCATGTACCGGTAGTAAGTGATTAGGTAATATGATATAAAGTTTCTTTTCCTAAGAATATCAAATTTATGGAAAATGTTTTATATTTTTTTAGTGACTAGGTTCACATATTGTATTAAGCCATGGTTCACCTTTAGATATACAAGCCATAATAAAGGTTCACATATCATACTAAGCTACTGCTAATTCACCTCAAATAAATATGTAAATCCAGCCTGTTTTTTGATCATCACTGACTTTTTATTTGAAAGACTTGCCTTTAAATAATTATGTTGCATATGTATGTTGTCACAATAATTAGACTGAATCTCTATTGTAATGCTTCTTAAATATTTTCTATCATTTGAATAACTATAAATGTAACATTATATAATCCCCCCACCGTAAAATAAGCTTATTAGTATGTTTTTGGAACAGTGGCCATATCTGAAAATTTTGGATTATGTTATGGGAATTCTTATAAAATGTCAGTCGAGTGGCTTGCCCATTCATAAAATATTTTCCTTGGCAAGCATGACCAAAAATAAATTCTGAGAGACACTTTCCAGCAGATCTTTTATGATACTTCCTGTAGCCCTAGAGGCATTCACCTCATCTCACTCTTCAAACTCGAATTCAGAATAAAATCCTGGGCCATAGCAATTAACATTTTAACTTTCACTGAAAAAAATCCTGAAAATGTAGTATCTCTAGCATAGCACAATATACCTCAGCTTTCAATGCAATGGTACCTGAAGGGACCTCTGAATTGTAAAACTCCTTTTAGATATAACATTTAGATCAAACCCAGCATTGGAAGAGTAATGATCTGACTTCACTGAGACTAGTGTTTCTAGACTAATAGCTTTTTGGGCCTGTCTCTGTTAATTGCATCACATCTGAGAACAAATGTTTATTTGTTGAGGTGATGTCCCGGTGTTTGGAATCCGTACGGATCTGGATGGGCGAGAACAAACTCAGACT
>JAPKID020007428.1:0-10276 GCA_026931265.2 Tropidonophis doriae | reverse complement strand
GATGCTATCTTCCCCCTTATTAGAAGAGGCGTATCAGGTAAGTACCAACGCTCTTTTACATAATTCCATACCACACCACAAAACGACATAATTAAGAATGAGCCAAATATGCCACTACAAATTCCTGCGGAGAAAAATAACATGAGAGGCAAGGGAGGGAAGTCTTAGACCCGCTTCCTCTTCTTAGTACCAGGTCTGTCTGTAATAAAATGTTCCTCATTCTTTCCCACCACAGCAACAACAAAAAGCATTTGATTCTTATCTAACACTCATGTCGATGGGTGCTTGGCCTTAGCTGTTACAATGTAAGAAGGGCTAACTAGAGAGGCAGTTTCTGTAAGGAGGACAATAAAAATTAGGCTAGAAATAAAACAAGAATGTTTCCTTCCTGCCTTCTTTACAGAATTAACGCTGTAAAGTGGGAAAAAAACCAAAATGAGATTTCTTCCCACAACTGGTTCTCCAAAACTGCTTAGAAAGTCAATAACCAGTTCTCCCGAATAGGTGTGAACTGGCTGAATCCCACCACTGTTCCCAGAATACTACAGTCAACATAAAGATCCTAAAGTTTTCAACGCTTAAGAAACACTCATCTTTCTCATCCTTAGTAAATACTTCTCAATGTTCCATAGCTAATTGTGCACCTCTTGTCTGATTGTTAATGTAGAGAACTACAGATATAAAGAACATATCAGGAATCAGACATTTCATAAGAATATGTGCAGATTCTCATTCTAATTTAGAAGACTTTTTAAAATTATTTTTTAAGCACAAATAATACAAACAATACATATACAACTGAGTACAAAAAAAGGAAAGACAAAAGAAAAAGGGGGAAAACCCACATATTACAGTGTACCCTGACCCCCTGGAGACCTTTCCCCCCCTTATATTTCTTAAATATACAATATATTCCAATTGTACCCTTATACCCTCCAAAACAACATATATTCTTGAGTAGGCTTATTCCCTTTGCCTTCCACCAACACTGATTTTATAAAATCCCCTCATAATTCATTATAATTATTTACTTTAATCATCCCTTTTTTTAGTTTAATTTCTGTTGCTAATTTATCATTTGTTGCCATACTCCAAATTTCATTACATCTCTCATTTCTTTGAATATTTAGAAGGCTTTGACTAGAAGGCATTTAGAAGGCTTTGACTAGGAGAATAATTTCCACATCAGGGAATTAAACAAAAAACAAGTTTCCGAAAGGGTCAGCAGACCCACCCATGGGAAGAAGAACTGAAGTGCTGTTGAGAGGTCTGAAATTACATGTTTAGATCCCCCGCAGATTCTCTCCTAATATTCCAGTGTCCATGTCAAGCAGCCTGAACAGGATCAGATGCAATCTATTGTGCAGCAGGTGTTCCGACTTGTACAGATTTCTTTTCATAGCTTGCAGCAGGAGCAGAAGAGGAATGCAGCCTTTTTTGTGGTGAAATCCGTGACTCAAAATACGTCCTATTCAAAAAGACAGCTTGCTAGTAATTCACCGTAGGGAGTGAGATGATAACAGTTAAAACTACAGAAAAGATACTTTGGGGAGTGTTGTTATTTCCCAGCAGGGAATTTTGTATTTCCCAGGTAAAACTAATGGAGTAATTGGCAGTACAGTGGGGTGAAAGAAAGCCAATCCAAATTAAAAGAGGTTTGTGACTGTACAAATATATAGTGAAGTAGAAAATTCACCCAATAAATGCCAACAATTGGAGAGGATCAAAATGGTTTTTTTCTCTCCAAAAACTGCCACGTTATTGTGAGTCACTGATCTTTGCACTCAATGAACCAAGAGGAGCAGTCATCATGCTATGGAGCTCTTCCATAGGATTTTGATCAGAAACAGTCTGAAGGTGCAAATACAACATGAGTTGTATGCATTTGATGTGCCTCAGCATATAGTCATGCTATCCACGTGACCATGGAAGCATCTTTGGACAATGCTTGGCTAAGAAACAGAGATGAGATTGCTCTCTAGAGTCAGACATGGCTGGACAGGGAAAACCTTTACCTCAAAACATTAGTAGAAAGAAAGAATTGATTGACAACTTCTAAAGAAACAAGATAATGGCAAAGACATGGGTGTCCTTCATTGTGTGAAAATATTTCCGACACAGTCCTGAAAGACAACTTTACTTTGATGTATGAGAGGTGCCAGGGCTCTAATTGTTATTCTAACATGCTGACCCTATACTTTTTCTGCAGAAAGAGGGAGAGAGTATAAGAAAGCAGCATTACATATTCCTGAATGTACCATGTCTTCTGAAAGCATAAATTCTATAATCAATTGATTCCTAACAGGGACAAATTGGTCCCACTGTAAAAATCCATCCTTAAAGGTGTTATAGAATAATACCACTAAAGGCAACTGTGCAATAATATGCTGGCATAATTACATAATTAATTCAGTCTGAACTCATATTTCAAGTCAATTGTACAATGGCCACAAGCCCTAGAAAAAAAAATAAAACATTAAAATGCAATCATAAAATACTCAATTAATTTCAAAATGTCTAGCAAACAGAAACGCTTCAACATGATGCCAGTCACAGGAGGCTGGAACTCATCAGTGTGCAATCACCCTTACAGCATGAAACAAATGATTATTAACTCTCTATTGGCTGTCCCATGGCCCCTAGACTCAGACCCCCATCTAACTACAGTTGTTGAAATCAATGGCACTCTAATTTAAGAAGGGAAATCTGCTAATTTTAGTATAATCCTTTAAATAGTTTTAAATATCGGAGACAACTACTCTTCACAAAACTATACCCTGGCTTTTTCAACAGTGGTGGGATTCAAAAAAATTTACTACCGGTTCTGTGGGCGTGACTTTGTGGGTGTGGCAGTGGAAGGGCACTGCAAAATCCCATTCCCTCCTCACTCCTGGGGGAAGGTTACTGCAAAATCCCCATTTCCTTCCCACCCCACTAACCTGCTTTCCAGCTCTGTTCTCCTGTTCAGGGCAAGAAAAGAAGACCAGCTGGGAGGCAGCAGGGGTGGGGCCAGCCTGTTTGCCAGTTCTCTGAACTACTCAAAATTTCCACTACCAGTTCTCCAAAACTGGCTGGAGTACCCCCTCTGTTTTCCAAACCTTTAACATAAATTTCACCTCTCTGAATTATGCCCTCCCAATGTAGTCTATGTCCTTTCATTCTTAGTTACCCATCTCTTTCCTAAAGCATCCTTCAATCATCTGCTTTTAAAATACTTGTGATAAAGCCGTCTTCATTCCAACTTAACCTGAAAATTTCTATAGAATAAGTACAGAGAGCCAGTGGTCTTGTGGCTAAGGCACTAGTAGGCGACGGTGAGTTTTAGCCTCATCTTAGCCATGAAAGCCAGCTGGAAGCCTTTGAATTGGTCATTCTCTCAGCCCAACCAATTTAAGAGATTTGTTTTTATGGGGAAAATAGTAGGAGGAAGGTGTGTTGAATATGTTCTTGAGTTATTTGTAAACATAATAAAGGCAGGATACAAACAAACACATGGAAAGAATCCTTGCTTAATGAGTATCCTGTTTTGTGACCAGTCTAAGTTACAGTGGCACTGAAAAAGTAACAATGCCCGGTCTTGCTTTTACAACTGTTGCACAATTTCCTACAGTCACATGATCCAGATTAAGCCACTTTGCAACTAGTGGGCATTTACAACTGTCATAGTGTCCCACAGTCATATGATTGCCATTTGTACTCTTCACAGCTAGCTTCCAACCACCAAAGTCAATAGAAAAGACAGGGAAATTGCCAGTTGTGGTGACATAATGTCTCATTTAGTGGCCATGTCACTTAGCAACAGAATTGCAAAGCCATTATGTCTCTTCAATAGAGACTACTATTGAAATGAAATCTATTAAGGATAATAGCAGAATTGCTACTAGGCTGAATGGATAAAGAGATCAACAATAGGCATCGGCTGGATTCAGACTGATACTACTCTATATCAATGCTTCTCAACCACAGCAACTTTAAGATGTGCGGATTCCAACTCTCAAAAGTTTCCAGCCAAATATAGGTAATGTAAGACAAGTCCCCTCAAACCACTTATATCACGCATTTCTCTCATAAAGCACTTTGGGAATATGCCTTTGTCAGTTTTTTCTGAGTTAGGGTTTGGTTCTGGCTCCCAGAGATTGAAGGCTCTAAATTCCCTGTTTTACCAGTGACTGGCAATTTAAACTTGGATTTTCACTAAATGCACAGGCCACTACACTGACTTCTAGATAGCAACATCATGAACCCTAATGTCTGCCAAAGGAACAGATTTCTTCAAAGCTTTCTAGTATTGGAAGAAATGTCCATCTGGGTTCAGTTTCAAGCAGGGACAAAAACACTGGAAACATGGAGGATGCTTGGAAGGATGGTTTAATGGTGAACAGGACCACATGGGTTTGAAGTCCTGGGTAGCCAATTACATGGAGTGGAGATTGAGTGTTATTTATACCCTCTCTTGGGCTTTGAACTTGACCTTCCTGTTCCTGTGGCAAGGGCAAGTATCCTATTGGCTGCCAGACTTCCAGGGGGCAGGGGTCTTAGATACTTTGTAGGCTGTCTGTGTGTCCCAGGCTTGGTTGAATCTTTCTGGGTGGTGTAATGAAGAGTCTTTGGGAAATTCCTAGTTATGGCTTTGGGCTAATCCTACTTTTGTTGGAACTTAGGTGAGAGTATTTTCTTATGAATTCACCTGGTCATCTCTTTATTTCTTAACTGCTGGCAATTGTGGTGGGCTAATGAGCTGGGTGGCGCTATTAAGAGTGAGTCTGCTTCCTGCCTCAAAAAACATATTTTTCCATTTCTCATCCAGGGAATTATAATATTCTGCCTTTTTAATATTTCCTAGAATACTTCCTCCTTCTAAGAGAGGGGTGGGTGCTAACTTTCTACACTAGCTATAGTGGTTGAACCTCTGAGTTCTTGTCCTCCTTTGACATGGAAGCCAGCTGCATGATTTTGAATCAGTCATTCGTTCTCAACCCAACTCACCTCACAGGTTTGTTGTGGCAGTGAAAATAGGACATAGCAACATTATGTATGTATATCACCTGGGATGACCAAAAATGAAGGCTGGATAAAAATCTAAAAAATAAATAAACGAATGAACAAAATATACACATGTAGCACTACCCCTCTTTGTGTGGCTGCCAGTTCAACCTGGCCCCTCTCAGATGCACTTCTTCTTGCCAGGGTCATGTGGTGGGGTGGTGGTCAGCCTCCTCTCAGCAGGCAGGTCCCGGATAGGGTAGTATTCATGTGGCTGGTTGAAGCTTCTTCCTCTGCCTCTATCTTCGCTTTCTCTTGAACTGCCTGCTGGACACTTCTTCCACCGCCTCTGCTTGTTCATTGTTTTCTCTCTTTCCCTCATTTCACTCAAACTCTTGTCTCACTGGCCCACTGAAGCCTCTACTATCCTATTCTCTTCTCTCACTCAGGCTTGGCCCACAGAAGCCTTTGCTATATCCTGTTCCCCTATCTCCCTGTGGCTTGGACCACTTAAGCCTATGCTATCCTATTTCCTTTTCCCCCTCTCAGGCTTGGCCCACAGATACGTCTGCTAGCCTATTCCTTTATTCCTTCAGGCTAGGCCCACGGAAGCCTCTGCTAGACTATTCCCTTATGCCTTCATGCTTGGGTATCCTTCCTCTAACCTCCTCCCTCCATGCTTCCCCCCCCCAGTAAACCTCTCCTTCTTCCCCTTCCACTCCTCCTGTCTCCTCCCCTTCCTCTCAAACTCTCCATTTTTCCCTCCCCACTGCTACACACATATTCCTGGAACATGGCTAATATTCCACTGTGTGGTAGGGTGATCATAGAAGCCATGTTGCATATACCATATAATGTTTTGAGTGTCATCGGTAGCAGTGAATTCACAGCCCTTGGGCAGAGGCAAAGAAATGCACAAGTAATAAAAGTAATTCAGCCATTTTTTAAAAAAATTGCACTTACATGACCTTGTTCATCTCAAACTGTAAGAACACAATTAAGGGAAATACTGACTTCCAATATGAATCATCTCCTCCTAAACAGTCAGTATCCTAATGGGACTCACTATATGTTGAAGTGGAAATTTCATGATCACATCACAGAACTAGTTTTCTTATAAACTGAATTGCCTTGCTGGATTTAGTGGTAAAATGGTTATAGTTCGCCTCAGCACACTCTCACAAATAAAAAGCTTCCCTGAAGAGAATATTAAAAGGATAACAGAGAAGACGGAGTTGGCATGATATGATTCTTTTCTGACAAAGAAATCTGTTTATGATGCCTTGTTTACGTTCAGTCTCTTTTAAATGAACGAGCACATATGGTTTTTAAAAACCCTTACAACTAACAGTTTTGCTCCCCCTATAAGAGCTAACAGTGCTTCTAAGACAGGTTAAAACTAGTTTTCTAACTCTGATGTTCACCTTTTCAATCAGAAAAATCTGAAGGAAATTTGTTTATTTTGTTTATTTTGTATGTTTGCGTATTTCCTTAGAGCATATATACCATTGTAGATTCCGGCCCTACTACTCTACAACATATGATGCTAATATAGGTTCCTCTGACTTCAATTTACTTTGCTCCCATAGGGCAAGTATTGCTGTTCAAGTGTACATAGTTGCAATCAAAGCTTCTTTAAAAAAGTAAATCCTATATTGTTTGGCGAACTCACATGGGACACACAGATTGAAGCCAAAGTTCTTACATTAGGCCTATGACATAAGTTCACCAGGGAACAGGTTTAAGTATTTCATTCCTGGTAGCAATAGGATGGGATGAACTATAGCAAAATCCAAATTTAGATAGTTTGCCCTTCTGCTCTCCACCCCATCTCTCCCTTTGAAAAGGTATGTGGCAGGCTTGGTTTTTTTCTTGTTATTGAAAATGTACAGACAACAATGCAGCAGCAGGTAGGCACAGGACTAGTCTAAAATGGGCTCCAAAGCAGAAGTGATCTCTCAGGAAAGCCTGTGTTGTGCTGAGCAAGGAGAGTTTTTGCTGTATATAAGAAAGAAAAGAAACTACACCAGTGCCCTTGTTTGTACTGCAAAGACAAGGATTCTGACTGCTTTGACTACTTTCCAGAATTTATTTATTGATGTATTAAATTTATATCTGCCTTTATCATTTTTATAAACAACTCAGTGTGGTCAACATATCCAATGTTCTTTCTTTCCCTTGTTTTCTCCACAATAACAACCCTATGAAGTGAGTTGGACCGAGAGTGACTGGCGCAAGATCCCTTAGCTTGCTTCCATGGCTAAGGCCAGACTTGAACTAATAGCCTTCCAGTTTCTAGCCTGATGCCTTAACTACTAGACCAAACTGGCTCTAGAATAATCTAACTTTATTAGTCTTTAACCCACAGGGCCTTCCCCCCTCCCCCACCCCATCAAAAAAAATATATTAAAATTTGAATAAAAATCTGCCTGGGAAAAGGAATCAGAAAGACTTATCTGCTCTCTCACATCTTTTAGTCAAGGTTGTAGCATAGAGTATCCTCTCTACTGCAATTAAGAATCCCAGCAAGTTGAATCCCAGCAAGGACTACACAACTGCTTTGGACCTGCCAAGCTTCCTTCAATTTTTGCACTTTTGGTGCAAATTTAGTGCCTATTGAAGAATTGCTGGGGATTTGCTGAAGCTAGATGCACCATCAAATATGTTTAAAATTGATTCCTGTTGCCCTGAGGGGATCAGACAGTGAACATCTGTGCAGGAATGCAAATGCATAGATGTATCTGCATCAATGGCTTTGAAGATGCAAAACACATGGGGGTGAATCATGTTAATAATCCTCACAGCTGAAAATCAGTTTCTGGTTTGTTTCTGTTTCAGCAGAATAATGCAACTCAGGCAAAAGCGCAGCCTGTAAAAGTTCTGTAGAGAAGATGTGAAAGCAATCTCTCAGCAAAAGGAACAAAACCCAAAAGTACCAACTGGTGCACCTGTTCCAAGTTGTTACACTATAATTCTTGGATTAAATACAAGGAAGTGCATCCTGAAGCAACATCACTCTTAAGGATAATTCTCACATTGCCTCAATTTGATTCTTTTTCCTCCTGCATTGGTTTTGACAGCCTCAAAATTATTCCCAATATAAGAACAAAAACAGGAGAGCTGAGAGCACCAGTTGGTGGCAGCCAAAAATCAGTTGCCCTATGAAGTGAAGGAGGAGACGTTCATCTTTTTTGGTGTTTTGGTACTACTTCCTGTCAGCATACGTAATAATTAAATGAATAATAACTGAAACATTAAATACATTAAATCTGGCTCTGCCGGATGATGTAGGGCCCTAAGGCAAAAGCTGAAGGCTAAAAGTGGTTACTGCAGTGAAAGAGAAGGCACAACTGCTGTTCCACTCTAAATCTATGGCCTGTTAGTTTATATTTAATCTTTTATCATCTGTCTTTACAGTTACAATTATTTTTTTAATATCCCTGTGCTTTATTTATTTTAAATACTTTGGCCACCTAATGAGAAGGAAGGACTCACTGGAGAAGAGCCTAATGCTGGGAAAGATTGACGGCAACGAGAAGGGAACAACAGAGAATGAGGTGGCTGGTCACTGAAGTAGTGGGCGTGAGCTTAAATGGACTCCGGGGGATGGTAGAGGACAGGAAGACCTGGAGGAATGTTGTCCATGGGGTCGCAATGGGTCGGACATGACCGCAACTAACAACAAATGCTTTAGTATATAGCACGCCACCTAGAATGACCTTGAAACAGGAGATGGACTGCACAACAACTTAGTAAATAAAGAAATAATCTTCATATAAGACACCTATTATCTTTTATAATCATGAAAAATAATAGATAACAGTTATCATTTATTTCTCTACATCTTATTTCTTTCTTGTCTTCTGAACTCTCCTAGTTCACCATTCACGTCTCTGTTTGCAGTAGTACTACTACTTCTGCAGCTTCTATATCATGTTTCAGTTTCCCCAATATGGTATTTGGATTTATTGAAGATCTAACAACACAATGCCCTGCACTGCTTTTTGCTATTTTTTGCTTCCCCATGACAACTGACAGTAAATAATCAATTGAATTATCTACTATTTTCAGATGAGGCTATTAACAGAATAACAGAGTTGGAAGAGAACTTGGAAGTCTTGTAGTCCAACACCCTATAGAGTGGAAGACTCTATAAAATTTTTAGACAAATGTTGTTCAATCTCTTCTTAAAAACCTTCAGTGTTAGAGCACAACATCTGGAGGCAAATCATTCCACTGATTAGTTGTTCTTGCTGTCAGGAAGTCTCTCCTTGGTTCTAGGTTGCTTCTCTACTTGATTACTTCCATCCATTGTTTCTTGCCCTGCTTTCAAGTACTTTGGAGAAGAGGTTGATCACCTCTTCTTCTGTGACAGCCCCTTAAGTATTGTAATGTTGCTATCATGTCATCCCCTAGTCCTTCTTTTCTTTAGACTAGACATACCTAATTCCTGAAACAGTTCTTCATATTTTAGCCTCCAGTCCCTTTGTTGCTCTTCTCTGCACTCTTTCTAGTATCTCAACATATTTTTATATTGTGGCAACTAAAACTGGTTGCAATATTCCAAGTGCAGTCAATTATTTTACCCATCTCCAATAGTGAATAGTTATGTTGAATTACTTCTCTTTGGACTGTACTCTATTTATTGTAAAGGCTGGTTAAAGACTCAATTACAGATATTTGATTTGATTCCCCATGACAACAAACCTGGGGCAATGGGGGTAAACTTGATTAGTAGAGACGTGACTGTTACAAAGTCATTGGTAGAGAAATGACTGGCGCAAAGTTTCTGCAGTTAAGGGGGAGCCTCGCTTATTGAAGTTCTATAGTGGCCATCACAAGCACTAAGAAACTCCAACTGAATAATTCCTAAGTTCTTCTCACAGTTACTCATCCCCTGGTCACCTCCTAAATGGACATCAAGTACTCCTCATTTAATGAAGGCCCTATTTAATAATAGGTCAAAATTATAATGCTAAAAATGGAACCTTATGACTAGACCTCACATTTGCAATTGTCAAAGCATCCCCACAGTCACATGGTTGACACTGGGACATTTTGCAACTGGCAGGTCTTTACAAAAATTGCAGCATCTCCACAGTCCTATGATTGCTATGTCCATATGACACGGATGCAGTGCTGGGTTTCTACCGGCTCACCCCAGTTCGGGCAAACCAGTAGCAGCAGTGGCGGGAGGTTCTGCTCACCTGCCTGGATGTCATCACAGATGCTTTGCGCATGTGCAGAAAGTTCTGCACATACACAGAAGCGCTGCGCACAAGCGAAGCGAGCA
>JAPKID020007427.1:0-10276 GCA_026931265.2 Tropidonophis doriae | reverse complement strand
TATCCCTCTGTTTATGCAGCCTAGAACTGTGTTGGCTTTTTTGGCAGTTGCTGCACACTGCTGGCTCATATTTAAATTGTTGTCCACTCTCACAGTTACTACCACCTATATTGTACCTGTACATTTTGTTTTTCTTGCTTAAATGTAGAACCTTACTTTTTTCACCATTGGATTTCATTTTGTTAGATAGTACACAATGTTCAAATCTGTCAAGATCCTTCTTGAAAGATATCTTTCTAGATTTCATTATGATAAGTTATCATCATAGCTACTAATTTAAATTGATTTTTAAAATATTTGATTAAGCCATAGGGACATTGCTCAGGAGAAATTAGTTCTGAAGATTTAACAAATGTTTCCAAAAACACTAATTTGAGAAAAACAATGACTGGGCAAAGCCTTCTTCACTTTAAGGTCATCCCGCTTATGACTACTATTAGAACATCCATTTGGATTCTGAACTAGGATGATTCTTGACTTTTCTTATTTCTTTTTCCAAGGAACAGTGCAAGGAGCCTACAGTCTATTTCTAGATAATCAAAAAGTCCAATAGGCTTCTGAAGGATGTCTCTAAAGTGGGCCACTTACAACATAAGCCAATATCCCATAGGTCGTTATCACCCTTTTTCATGGTTTTTATCTGTCTTCTTGATGGTGGAGGGAATGGGGACGGGGAATTTGACAAAACAAACTTTCACTTCTTCCCTTTGTTTTCTACTGGGATGGCAAGAAATCCTGTATGCCTGTTGGCAGCAAGGAACTGCTATATATATAGTACTGTTGTCAGTATGGCTGTGGTGAACTCTTTCTGGGGCTTGCTGTTTGCGTCAGATAAAGATGAAGTCATGAATCTTTGATGCTTGTAAAGGAATTTAATGGTGTTTGGTTTTTAGAATTTTGTTGCATTTGTGTTACATCCTACTATTGGATGGGATTGGCACATTTTCTGCTTGGTATTTGCATGAGGTATTTTGGGGAAATTATTTGGAATTGTCTCAAATCGATACATAGCAGAGCAATTGGTTCTCTGCTGTGATGGACCATGTGATAATCTTGGGGAAAAAGAGGAAATAGATGCCAGGTCCCATTTCTGATGCCTAAGTGGAGCTCAAAAGTTTAAAAAAAAATCTATTGCAAAGTCTGCATAGACATCAGGACGGCATCCTCCTAAACTCAGCTCCATCCAGTCACCCCAACTCTACCCTGAATTAAGGGATTACAACTCTGTAAAAAGGAAGATTTTTTAATGAGGGTTAGAAACAATCAGACATGAGGGGCAAGAGCCCACAATCACTTAATGGACCAAGAAAGAAACTTAGGAAGGACTGTCATAATGAATCAAGCAATAATATTTGACAGTTGGAAACTTATGGCTTCAGATCTAATAATGTCACCATATAATGAATTCAAATTAGTTTTATATAGTTTTGTTTCATGTCTGGTTTATCTGAGAAGAGACTGCTATCTCTTCTGATACTTGTTTTGGAGCGCTTGAAAATGCAAGAAATTGTTTAGTAATTCCAAAGGTTGGGGGATTGTGTTGAGAATTGCCCCTCACTTTCATTGCCTCTTGCTTTCATTGTTTGCAGAAAGGAACATTTACAAATAGATTTTAAAATGAGTTTGGTTACAGTAGATTCCCCTGTGGACATGGGAAAAGTGTGTTCTCCAGCTCTACCTCTTATATTGCATGGGCAAAGAGATTGCATACAACCTCCCACACACTCTGGGCATTCCATATCCCTGTCTTTAAAGTAATTATAAAAATCTTCTGACAGGAGATGATTGGTTATCCAAATAGTTGAGTCTTTCATCAAGTCTCAGATGACAACACAGCTCCCTACTCTTTCTTACAGACCAACTGTTGGCCCATCTATCCCAATGTTATATTTTCTAATTGGCAATATGGCTTAAATTTTAAGGAAGACGTAGATATATCCTCTGTGCCAGGGATAAAAACAGGGACTTTTCCAGGCAAAATAATGTCTGTGCCAATGAACTACCATCTTATCTTCTAAGTTATTTATTAAAATACAAAAATAAAGCTAGTTCTTTATTTCTACTTTTAACTTTCTTATTTTACACTTAATTCAATAATAAAATGAAATATAAACACCTTATATGCCAAAGGAAGAATCAATAAAAATTATCCATGTTAGGTGAGCAACCAAATCAAGTGAACTAAACCCATCAAGATGAAAAGTTCTGTAAACTTAATTGAGTTATAAACATCTTGAATAAAACTCAAATAAATTATGTTTAGAAGCAAAGTTCTTTGACTAAGCAGCAGAGAATGAGAAGATGTTGAAGAATTGCTAAATTCTATTTTTTATGTGTAAAAGTAAGCAATTCTAGAATTACATAAATTGTACCTGGTTGCTAAGCAATTTGCTTTAAGAGCTGCTAATGTGTAACACCTGCTTAAAATCCTATAAATAAATTTCCATTTGCCACTTTTAGTGAAATTTCTGTGAATGTCATTTGTAGACTTTTGGAAGCACTATAATTTTTCTCTCTTTTTTCTAGTAACTCTTGAAAATTTTAAGCCTAAAAGAACAGATGAACAATACTCATTAACAGAATCCACACATGATGTATGCATTTTTGTAGTTTAATCCAGTTAATAAGAGTTTTGTTTAACTGTATGTAGCAAAGGAAATCACGATAGCTATGTAAATGGTCTAAACTGCTATAAATGTATTAGATGTCCTGAATGTGGAAAATGTATAGTATGTACAGCAGATATTTTGATTCATAACCAACTCTTATTAATTGTAGTTGCCTCCTGAGATTACTTGTAATATCAAGCTTATTTAGTGCATAAAGACTGTGGTGGAAAATCAGTGAAAAAATATTAACAAGTACATTCACAAGCCATCTTTCCTGGGAGATTTAAACTTTAGTGGTGAGGGAAAAAGCCAACATTGTATAATTAGACATGATTATTAGTATTTTTTTAAAAAATAAATACTCATAGGTTTTTGACCCCACTATTTAAAAAAAAATCTATTTTTTATTCAGGGAAGTAATCTGCATAGTTATAGATAGTACTTTGCTGGAAGCAGAAGAAGCAGGCTCCTCTATAGGAGGAAGCAGTGTCCAATTTGTGAAGTAAGGTGGCAAGAAAGTATTTCTATACATTTGTATAGAAAATGTGTACTACTATCCTACATTTGTAGGATAGGTGACAAAAGTGTGTCCAAGGGTTAACAACTGTTTAATAGAGAAAACAGAGTTTGACAAAATATGATTTTTTTAAGCTTTCTACTTTCTTATATTTACCCAAAATGCAAATTGTATTCTAATAACAATGGAGGATTCCTCCTTAAAAAAGCAATGGGTGCCTAGAAAGCCCCACATCTTCATCGTTATTTTGGACTACTTCCAAATGGGCAATAACCTTCTCATGTCACCTACAGTCTCAGTGCCATACAACATCTGAGCTACCATCTTACCTTGAAATATTTTAAATGTAGGAACTCCGAGAAGCTAACTTTTAGAACAGATCAAGTGAATGTTTACTATAATCAGCATAAGGAAAATTAGATAATAAATAAATAATAAATGAAGCATTGTATAATTTTAAAAATGCTAAAAAATATGTTAAAATCATAAAAACATTGCCCAGAAATTACAAAGAGAGGCATGATTCTATTTGTTGTCTAATAATTGTCCATTTGTGTTTGCTACTGCTACACAAGGTTTAAAAGTCTAAAAAAAAAACACTATAGGGCAAAATAAAAGCATGAAATAAATTCAGGGCAACATAAAAGTAATATATATGGCTAACTAAATCTATCACAATATAAAACACTCTTAGCTAACAAATTAAATATTCATTAGAGCTGATTTGAGATACAGATCATCTTCTGACAGATTTTAAGCACTGCTGTACAGAATCTGACAGCATTATGTGTTGTAGTAAAGTTAGTATCCACTAGCAGCAGAGAGTTATAGAATTGTCTGATCCCATTCTGGATATTTATTCAATAATTGTAAGATGAAGCTAGTACTAATATCTCTGTAAAACAACATTGAAAAAGCACTGTTTTTTCCATGTGTCCAGAGTCATAGGTATATTGTTTCTCTAGATAGGGAATTATTTTCCATATTAGCCTTTAAGGACAGCTGAGTGGAGAACATCATACCACATAAATGCTGCCTTTAGAATAGAGAAGTGGGAAAAAATCAATAGCAGTAGCACCTCTGGTCAGTTCCTAGGATAGTAATTAAATGTAGTTTTCATAAAATAAATTTATGAAAACTGACACTCAGGGATTTAAAAGAGGAACATGGCTCTGATTGTTGACCATTAATTGTCCATGTGACTTTAAGATTATTTCTCCAAAAACTAATTCCTGTGTTTTACTGTAATTTATCTTCAGTTTTTTCTTTCATGGAAATCAATTAGTTTTGACAATCAGCTTCTAAGGCCACTGTTGGTAAAGGTTATAAGAGTAACGTCATCAGCATACATTAACAACGACATTCATTAAGAGAGAGCAAGAAAAAATTGTTGTGACTTCATGGCCACCACAATATCATTAATATCAAAGTTTAATCAGAAGGAAACAAGTAAATAGTTTGTTTACTTTGACCCATGGCAACCCATTCTTATCATTGCTGCAAATTCTTCATTATTACAGAAGGCACTGTTGATACCTGTCCTTGCTAGTTTCTTCTGTAATCAAACTCTGCCAATGGAATTGAAGAAATGAAATCAATAAAAGTGACATACATTTTTTTGCATACCCATTGGCATATTTCTGAATAAGGGTCTTCAAAGTGGCAGTGTGATCTGCTGTGCTATATCTTTTTAAAAATTTCACCTATCCTGGAAGATAATTTTTCCATGTTTCTATTTATTTTGGTGGAAGAATGATTTTATGTATCTATTGGAATGTTCAATAGGACCAGTCATTCTTTTAACATAGAATGAATTCTTTAATTAAGGTTGGCATATAGAAGAGTTAGGTTGCTGCTGGTTCAGCATGGATCAGATGAACTGGTAGTAGCGGTGGTGGGAGGCTCTGCCCACTCACATGGGCGCTTCTGCACATGTGCAGCAGTGTCACATGTGCGAGCGTGCCCAAATCGGTAGTAACAAAATTGGCAAACCACCACTGGTACAAATACAAGAAAACCTAATTATTTAAATTAAATTAAATTCTTAAAATAAAACAAAACTTTATTCCAAGACTTACTTTCTCTTTTGGTTCAGTAGTTATTTTTTAAAAAATTTCAGCATGCTTTTAATATCAAAGCATAGAATCAAATGGCTCTTTGACTAATTGTTGAAGCTATAGACCTTGTTCTGCTTTATGTATTACTACAATTACTACAATTTGATGTTCTTTTAATTCAAAATTTAAGGAACTTCTGGTCACCATTCATAATGAGCTGGATGGCCATGAAGGAATTGGGATGGCCTTGAAGCAGAGAACAGTGGCCAGGTAAATTCTGCTGCCAAAGTCTCTCTGGAAAAAAAAGAGATCATGAGATTTCCCACTTGCACTCCACATAGCTGCTCTATGTGATAGATGGTAGCAGTTGAAGTTTTGCAGGCAGCTTGTGAATTGAGCATATGGTAATCAAGGGAGTCCAATAAAACCCACAGCCATATATCATTAATTAATTAATTAATTAATTAATTCATTCATTCATTCATTCATTCATTCATACATTCACATATATTTCCTGACCTTAAATGCCCATCTCCTTCAGATACTGCCTATATGGATATAAGTTTGCATTAACATTTTCTTAATCATTTTTGAATGCAACTAAATTCTACTTAGTGAGATCTTTTTTTCTAGATTATAAAGGAAATTTTTTAAAAAGGTTTTAAAATCTTAAAAACATTTGGCAACAGACTTTACCAGAAGTTAATATAAGAAAATTTAAAATTTATTGTGACAGTTATTGTAAAAAGTTATTTTTTTGGGTGAAAGTGCTGTTGGACAAATTGGAATTAAATTAGACAAATGAACCGGACTTTCTTCAGAATATTTTCTGTTTACTTTTAAACAATGCAGACATTTGAGTGTACAAAAAAGGATGAAGTAATATGAGCCAGACTGTGATGTTGACTGAAACAGAGTGGCACTTAAGATGAAAGTATTAAGGAGGGGAAATTATTTTAACGGGGACAATTTGAACTGTGTTTAAACTAAGTTAATGGCCTTTTAGGCCATTAAAGTGAAAGTAATTTTGCAAAACTGTATTCATGAGCATCAATGTGGGTCTCTATTGAAAGACAATTAAAGGACAATGTTAGAAATCTGCTGGACATTTCTAATATAATATTTGGAAAAACAATGAAAAGCAAGCTCCGTTGATTTTGTTAAATGCAGCAATCTTTCACAGTGTGAATTGGGCTTTTTTGTCCATATCTTCATTTTGAAAGACAGGAATTTTGGAGAGAACCTCATATGATAGATAAGATTGATTTATACAAATCAAATATAAATAATTGTTTAAAAATCTAACAAAATCCCCTAAGATACAAAAAAGAACAAGGCAAGAATTCCATTTTCTCTGCTTTTGTTTATTTTGTTTTTCAAATATTTAATGCAGATATAAGATGAGAGACTTGTAGATGAAAAATTAAAAAGAAACTTGTAAATTAAGGGATTTGGCAGATATCATCCTGTTGATTTTCGAAGATCTTTTAAAGGAATTGAAATATAAATGGATAAATTAAAAAAAATTGATGAAGTAGCAGATTTCAAGATTGATAAGCAAAAGATGAAGATGTTAACAAAAAGTGTTAAAGTAGAGCATCAAACAGATCTGATGAATAAAACAGGTTTTAAGATTGAGAAGAAGATGAAATATGTGAGTATCACTGTGACAAATATGAATTGTATGTTATTCCAAAATAACTATGTTAAAATATGGAATTAAATTAAAAATATATGTTAATATGAGAGAAATTACAGCTGCCATTGCTGGCGAGAATTTCTGTAATAAAAATGAACGTCTCATGTAGAATGGTATTTTTGTTTCAGAAATACCTGTTTTGACAAGTGATGCACAATTTAAATAGTGGCAGAAGGATATATGTGGATTTGTTTGAGAGGGAAAAAAGATGAGTTAAATATCAGGTGTTATAAGAAACAAACACCAGCAAAGCTGACACCATCCAAAGCATAGAACAATTCAAAGAAGTAATGCAATTTTGGAAGATGTAGAGAGTCCTGGCCAATAGAATTGCCAAGAGTTGGAATGGATAACATCATCATCATCATTATGCAAAGAGGATTGGATTTACCTTATTTGAAATTGTATTTTGCAACTTGCTGCTTGGTTTGGATGAAAGAATGGGGACTGGTGAGAAATAGATAGCTTTTGGAGTTACACGTATCACCACAGATTTGGTTGTTGTAGATAATTTGGACACAATAAAGTCAAGATTAATTTATATTTAAAAAATCATTATGGTGGATATGACATATTGAGATTATGGAATAGATCAAGTGTCCTCAACCATAGTCCACTACTGGGCCTCAGCCTGTATGAAATTGGGCTGTGTGGCATGAAGCTCCCCTTATGTGAGTGGGGGGCTTTTGCACTTGTGCACAAAGCTCCACTTGTGCAAGAGGAATATGTGTGAGTGGGTGCTTGTGTGCAAAGTGCTACTTGAGTAAGTGGTGGGGTGCTCATGCATGAAATTCCATTTATGTGAATGGAGCTTTATGTATGAGCACTCTCTGCTTGCATGAGTGAAACTTTGTGCATTAGCACAAGCCCTATTTGCTCAAAGGCCCTCCATTCGCACACAAAGCTCTATTTGCACAAGTGGAGGGCACAAGCATATGCCATTTGCATCAATGGAGCTGCGTGTAAGAACATATGCCTGCCACTCATATGCCTACCTCTTGTACTAGGACAGGTTGAGATCCCCTGGAATAGATATAAACTCAGAATGCCTGAAAACATTTTTGTGTATCTTAGCACAAGAAGATTTTATAGATGAGAAATAATAGGGAAACACAAATGTCTAATTTATTGTAAGATACTAGAATTTGTCAAGCTAATGTATTTATTTTCTCTTTTGTGTGACTTTTTTCCTTTTTTTCTTCATTTCTTTAATTTTCTTTATATTGCTTTATGTTGCTTTATATTAATTTGCTTTAGTTTATGTCTGCCTTTAAAAAAATTAGTTGAATTAAAGTTGTATTAAAATGGATTCAAAATTTAGGGATATAGAGCACATGATTATTTTGTTGGGCATGAGGCAGCATAACTATCTGCTGAGTTTTGTCCTGGTTTCTCAACTATATGGCATGTGCATAAAATTCTTCAAAAAAGTGTTAGCGTGTGGCTTAATAGCATTAATATGTGGATCACTTTCCCATTTCATTTCAAATAGGTGATGGCAATTCTTAACTGTTTCTGAATTTAATGCAATGCAATTCCATTGAATCATGTCTGATTATTTGGGACCACCTTGACAAGTCCCTGCAGATTTTTGGAACAATTTTCAAGATTGGTTTGCCATTGTCTCCATTCCAGGACTGAAAAAAAGCAAATGCTCCAAGAACACATAACTGGTTCTGTGCCTTAAGGTCTAGAATACATTGTTTCACAATTTGTATATTAAAGGCTTAATCAATACAACAAACTAGCTCTCAATTTAATATCATTTACATATTAATAAAAGAATAAAGATGACTGATGATGTATGATTGGAATTATACTACACAAGACAGTGGTTTGATGTTCTGGTACATTCATTTAAAAGAACAGCTGAACTGTGTATAGGCATGCTTTTTAATATCTGTGTAACATGTTATAGCAATAGCATTTAGACTTATATACAGCTCCACTTTACAACACACTCTTAGTATACAGGGTCAACATATTTTCCCCAACAATCTGGGTTCTCATTTTACAGACCTTGGAAAGATGGTAGGTTGAGTGAACTGTTGAGTCCTCGACTTACGACCGGTCGCGAGTTACGACCAGCCGGGAATCTGCCCTGCAACAAAGCACCTGCTACAACTGCCAGCCTCGCCTGATTGGCTAAGACGCGGCTGTCTGAAACTTTGTTACTCTAGCTGTCTGGACTTTCCCGCCTAAAGCGAACATATACTGTAAATAGCTGTCAGAAAAACAATCATGACTACTGCAGCCTATCTATTGCTGTAAATAGTTATATTTAATTCTGTAAATAAACCTGTGTTGAAGAATGCCTGTGTCGGACTCACTCAATCTCGAAATCTAATATCCACATCTTGTTTTTAGTTGAAACCATTTGTGTCCAGGATATGAGGGGTCTGTAGATATTTTCACAGCCCTCTTTTGGACTCATGCAATATACAGGTGAAAGGCAACTTGGGAGCCATTGCTTTTTCTGCAGTTCTAATTATGCGTTGAAATCTGTGTCTGTCTTGTTTAGTTGCAGAGCCAAATCAGACAGTTATAGAGGTGCCCTTATTCATCTCCCATTCTCCTCACAAAATCTCTCCGTTCATCTGAAATTCCTCTCCATCACTCTTCTTTAGAAGTTAAGAGGAACTGTTCCTTTTTTTCCCTCTCAAGTTCCCGATGTGTGATTAATCCACCTCTGATCCTACTGAGAAGGAGGGGGGGAAAAAAACAATACATCACAGCTAATTGTAAGACTTCTCTTCTCCTTTCTTCAATGTATATTTTGAGCCATTAAATGCTGCCGTGTGGATCGATCCTGGCTGATCTTCAAAAAGCTACGAAGGAGCAGACTTGGTTGCTATCAGGACTTTGGCCAAAAGTAATCTTGATTGGTACCAGCCCAAGAATTTCCACCAGGGAAAATATTGTTGCCAGAAAATCCACATTGATTTGTTAGTTCAGCTTGAAAGAGAGACATTACCTCATATTTAAAGTGCCCTGGTGGTTATCGGGTAAAAAATCACACAGGTTACAGAACCAACAGACGAAAATGAAATGGAAGGTAATCCTTGTCTTAAGACCACAATTGAGCCCAAAATTTCTGTTGCTAAGTGAGACATTGGTCAAGTGAATTTTCTTCAGGGGGCTCCCCTTGAGGTGCACCCAAAGGTTCCAGCTAGTGCAGAATGCAGCCGCGCAGGGGATTTTAGGAGCCTCACGGCATTCCCATGTAATACCGCTCCTGCGCAAGCTGCACTGGCTGCCTGTGGTCTTTCAGGTGCACTTCAAGGTGCTGATTATCATCTTTAAAGCGCTCCATGGCACGGGTCCGAGTTACCTGCGAGACCGCCTCCTACCTCATACATCCCTTTGACCGATTCGCTCCCACAGAGAGGGTCTG